>ML815037.1:81240-91806 GCA_009831015.1 Picea engelmannii | reverse complement strand
GTACCCAAACAAGAAAATAATTCTATCCAAAAATGTCCAGTGAAGATGGGATATCTGTCACTTACAATAATATTTGGGTTTCCATGTAGCTTTTGAACTGTATCCATGAATGAGGTGGAAACTGTATTGTCTTTGAAGGGATGAGAGAGTGCACAAAAGTGTGCATACTTGGTCAGTCTATCAACAATCACCATGATGACACTCTTTCCTTCAAACTTTGGTAACCCTGTGAAGAAATCCATGGAAACCTCCTCCCAGCGTTGACTTGGGATGGCTAATGGTTGTAAAAGACCTGGGGTCTTAATTGTTTCCACCTTATTTTGTTGGAAAACAAAACATCTCGCCACAAACCTTTGAACATCAGTTTTAAGGCCATCCCAAAAAAATTCCTTCTTGACCCTATGGTAGGTTTTCAAAAATCCGGAGTTCCCTCCTACTGGAGAGGTGTGCAATTCCCATAGTACCTTTTGTTTGAGTTGGGAGTTCTTGCATAAATATAAGCAATCTTTGTACCATAGTGAATCATTTTTTCATGTAAATGTATCTGATGTACTGGAATCCTGCTGCAACCTTTGAATGAAAGTCCACACTTTTTCGTCATTCTTCCATTCATCCCTTGCTTCTATTATCCAATCGGGTTGGATGATCAAGATAGCATAGAGAAAGGCCTCAACATATTCATCCTTTCTTGAGAGTGCATCTACCACAACATTTTTCTTCCCTTTTTTATAAACGATTTCAAAATCATAACCCAATATCTTGGTTACCCATTTTTATTGTTCTTCTGAAGATAGTCTTTGTTCCAAGAAGTATTTAAGACTATCATGATCTGTTTTGACCTTGAAGTTCCTACCTATTAGGTAAGGATGCCATTTATTCAATGCATGTAGTATTTCCATCATTTCCTTCTCATAAATGGGTTTGTGTAAGTCCTTTCCCTTGAGTGGTCGACTTTCAAAAGCTAGGGGCCTTCCTTCTTGCATTAAGACAACACCAATTCCATTTCCCGAGGCATCACATTCCATAATAAAGTTTTTTGTGAAGTCTGGAGTGGTCAAGACATGAGATTTTCACATCACCTCTTCAAGTTTTTCAAAAGATTTAGTTGCCTCTGGAGTCCATGAAAATGCATCCTTCTTAGTTAGTGTCATTAAAGGTGTTTCTATTCTTCCATAGTGTCGAACAAAATTGCGGTAGTAACCTGTCAAACCCAAAAATCCTCTAAGATTCTTCAATGTTTTGGGAATCGGCCAGTCCATCATGGCCTTAATCTTGTTAGGGTCTACCCCGACACCTTCATGAGATACAATATGACCCAAATACTCTACCTCCTTCACTCCACAGAAACATTTGTATGGTTTGACATATAGTTGATGCTCCTTTAGTAGTTGTAGCACCTTTTTAACATGTAGCACATGATCCTCCCAAGACTTTCTATAGATTAGTATATCATCAAAAAATACTAACACAAATTTTCGAAGGAAGGGATTGAAAATGGAATTCATCAACCCTTGAAATGTGGAAGGGGCATTTGTAAGGCCAAAAGGAATGACCAAAAATTCATAATGGCCTTCATGAGTTCGAAATGTTGTTTTTGGAATATCTTCTTCCTTCATTCTAATCTGATGATATCCTGAACAAAGATCCAACTTTGTGAAATAGATTGCTCCATGTAGTTCATCTAATAATTCATCAATGAAGGGAATGGGAAAATTATCTTTAATAATGATCTTGTTGATCTCTCTATAATCTGGACACATACGCCATGAGCCATCTTTCTTGAATACCATTACCACGGGTGCAGAGTAAGAACTTTGGCTAGGTCTAATAATGCCAACCTTTAACATTTCTTCAACCATGCACTCAATTTCACTCTTCTAGGCATAAGGGTATCTGTATGGCCTGATGTTAGGAGGAACACTCCCAGGAATTAGGTGAATATCATGATCATGATTTCGAGTGGCTGGAATACCTTTGGGAATATCTTCAAATACTTTGGAATTCTTATCAATGATCCCTTGGAGATCTTGAGGAATAGATGGCTTAGATGTTTGAACATATAGTGAGAATAGTTGTGCAATAACACCTTGATGCCCCTTTTTCAATAATTTTGTCATGTCATTAGAGCTTATCATCTTACCGGGTTTCCCTGTCATACCTCTTAACTCAATTTATTTTCCTTCCAATGAAAATTTATTGAAAAGTTCTTGAAAATTAAAAGCCATTGTTCCTAATGATTGTAACCATTGGATTCCTAGTACAATGTCAGCACCACCCATGGGTATATAAATCATTGGACTATTCATTACATATTCCCCCATAGTAAGATTGATCTTATTGCATTTTCCTGAGCAATTGATAGTTCCTCCATCTGCAATCATTACTTGAAACTTTGGCGCTGGATATACAAAGCAATTGAGATATTTGGATAATTTATAGTGAATGAAATTATCAGTACTGCTAGAATCAATTAGGAATATTACCATTTTCTTTTTGATATATCCTTCGATCTTGAGGGTTTGAGAAGTGCTAATTCCAGCCAATGCATTACACGATATCGTGGGAGTCAACTCTTTAGACGAAATTGCTTCTACATTTTCATCTTGAGATGGTTCTTGTTCTTGTTCTTCTTCCTCTTCACAATCTATGTAGAATAATTTGTTCTCACCACACTTATGTCCCTTACTATACTTGCTGTCACAATTAAAGCATAAACCTTTTGCTTTTCTTTCCTCTAATTGTTGAGGTGTCATCCTTGTAGGTTGAGGTGTTTTAGAAGAAGGAGCATTATTCTCTCTATAGATGTTAGTATTAGTGCTTCTAGTAGCCATAGCCATATTTTTACTATCAACATTTCTTGCCACCCTAAATGCATTCTCCAATGATTTGGGTTCCCAAAGGCGAACCTCATGTTGAATGTTATCCTTTAAAGTTCCTATGAATACTTCAATCCAGTGCTCATCTGGAATATCTGTTACCTTTATATTCAATCTTTGGAAGTTCTCAATGCTCTCTGTAACTGAACCCTTTTGCTTGAGATTTATCAATTGGCTAAAGAAGGTATTGCTTCTTGTATCCTCATAGTGTGCTATCATTTCTTCCGTGAAAATTGTCCAAGTGACGAGTGATTTGCGAGAACAAAGCCATTGATACCATACAAATCGATTGGGTTCTAAATATAAAGAAGCAATTCATACCTTTTGTGTATGTGGCACATTATGTAGATCAAATAATTGCTCCATCTGAAGTATCCATGTGATTGGGTCCTTACCATCAAACTTCCTCATATCGATCTTAGGAACATGGTTGGTCTTGAACCCAAAGTTGGAGTTTCTCCATTCTGGATTCACCTTCCTTGTGTCCTCATCATGAATTTCATGGGATACATTTTCACTTTTAGGTGTCCTCTCTATTAGGAATTTTTTGAATCCTTCCTTTATCTCCCCTTTTAAACCATCAATCTTAGTATTTATTGCCTCAAACTTAGCTTTCGTTGAATCCATCATATCTTGTAGTTCATCTTTTGTTACTATTTTCTTTTGTAAATCATTTATGTCCCTACGCATTTCTTCACCTTCAACAAGAGTCCATGTAGGATTTTCTGGAGGCTTATTTGGTGTAGAAGTTCCCTTTTTGGGTGGCATGTTGGCTAGGTATCACTTTTGAACCTTGATTTTGAGGTGGTTCTGCTAGAGAATCTTTCTTTTGTTGTATCTCCAAAGTTTTATCCCTTTTGGGTATGAAACTTTCTGTTTTGTAGTTCTCTAATATTTCTTCTCTACAATGCCACAGGTCTGATCAAAATTGGATGTGCCAAATGGAATTTATAGTAACTTCCCCACAACTTGCTGATTTTTGGCCTTTCCAGGAGATCTAACTTGTATAGCATGATCCACCCAAAATGATTGATATAAAAATCTAAAACTCATACCAGAAATACTACAGACTGTAAACTATCCAATGGAACTAGTCTCACTCAATTTGGATACTCTAGGAAGAAGTTATGATTGTTTTACCTGGAACACCTTCTTGAGACTATTCAATAGGACTAGTTAAATACCCTATCTTCCACAGGGTGTATCTAAAAATGTACGATGAAACAGAAGATGAATTTTTTACCACATATACCTTAATAATTTATTTAAATACCATCCAAATTTATAGCGAAAATTCTGCAATGACTCAGTTCAGGATGATTCCAAAACCCTATCTTGCACAGGCTGTATCTCTGAAAGTATAACGTCTCGAGAGTTTAAATTTTAACCCAACGTAACTTGATCCGTCTACTAAATATCCTCCAATCTGTTCCTTTTTAAACATTGTAGAAAAAAAGTTATATAAAAAATTCTAAGGTGTCTCAGATGTAGCAACGAAACCCCAAGACCTTGAGCTCTGATACCATATGTTAAGAACCAAATATCAATATAGCATAGAAAAACCTCAGAATAAGTACTCAACGCTTTGAAAAAGAGATAAATTCATATAATAAGCCTCTTCGAGGGGGAAACCTCCTTATTCCCACATAAATGTACAATTCCAAGATGATTCCAAATGAAAATGTCTCCTTGGTATATATAGAAGACTAGGAGGTATAATTACAACTAATGAAATAAATACGACAAAAATAAAATAACATTACTAATGTAATATGCCCCAATTAAGGGGTAATGAGCCACTATTTAGGGCTTAACAACCTCGGCCATTATATGCTCTTTAAAATATGGCTATCCTTGAGGACTATTTCTGAAAAAGTGTGTCTTGTTTCCCTTCTGCCTCTGTTCCTTCTTGAAATTTTTCTTGTCCTCTTAAGCCTTCTAGAAAGTAGGCTTTCCTTTTTGTTGATCATATAAGCATTTTTATCTCCTTATGGTTTCTTCCTGAGTCTTGGGATAATCACATTGGATTTTATCACTTATGAAATATGGCAACCCACTCAGGTACCTCTGAATGTTTCCTGTCTCATATTTGATAAAGGAGACATACTTCAAGAGCTCTAAGAATCTCCTTTCATATTCATCAATAGTCATGCTGCCCAGTTTAAGTTCAAAGAACTCTTTCATAATTTTATCTTGGTGAGGTATTCCTTCTCAAAATGCCTCTTGAATTACTTCCAAGTCACATTTTTCTCTCTGATGTGTTGCACTTGCACAAGCTGATCCCACTACATATATGCCTTTCCTTTCAGCTGATAGATAGAAATTATTCCTTTTGCATGAAAGGAATAATTATGAAGTTGGAATTATTTCCTCATTCCCAACAACCATGTCTTGACATCTTCATATTTCTTATGCTCTCCATCAAATGTAGGAGGTTTGATATTATTCATTTCTCCTTTCAATTCATATACCCTAGACCTCCTATGCTTCCTGACAGGGGATGGAATTGAGTTGTTGTGTCCTCTCTTGTTGGAATGCATTCGGGAGTGATGGTTGTGTCTGCTACCACTCCTTGATCTTCCTTTCCCCTCAGTGGTCCTGTGGCTTATTGATTTGTTGGAGCCACTCTCCTTATCCAAATTATTTTCAATACTGTCTAGGATTTTCATTAACTTCTTGTTGAAGTATTCATGTTGTTCTTTGGCATTCATAATCCTTTCATTATCAGTCTTGTGGAAATGGACATCTGTCTGCAATTTTTTGATGGTCTCAGCCATATTTATGTCTTCTTCTTTACCTTCTCCATGTCCATTAGACTTGTTTCTTTCCATACCCAACAAGACATTCATCCCTTTGATCTCATATTCTTGGATGTAGACTATCTATGTATCATCCATCCCTATGCACTCTTTGTTGATATGATTTGACCAATTTGTTGTTAACTTTGCAAAAATGTGCAGCCAATGAAACTTTGTCAGGATAACTGATCTTAAAAATGACATGAAAACACAACCATCCTGCTTCATTAATACATCAAACTTTGTTTCTTCTTATTTCCTAAGAAATTGATTGTTCAAGTCCAATTTCTGGGTGAACAACCAACTTCTACTATTCAAGATCTTTCCAATGCTTATTTCCATGCTCAATTCTGAATTTCAAGTAGGAAGTTATGGATTCTTGAACAATTTTTCTCTTCAGTGATGCGATTTATGTACATGGATTCTTCCATCTCAGAGTCGAATTGGACTTTTGATAAGTGTTGGGTCCTCTCTTCAATTTTACAAGCCTTCTTTACCTCGTTGTTGAAGGTTTTTGCAAATCAAAAACCCCATGGGATCCTTCTCTAATCCCTTCTCTATTTTCAAACATAATTTTCAGGCACTAGCCCCTTTTCTTTAGCCCCCGAATGCATGTGACCATGGTTGTGACTTGGTGCTATCAAATAGGTTCTTATCCAGAGCGTTAAGAGCTTCGGGGATCTGTAACTTTGAGCTTTAGAAGATTTTACTACCTCATGACTTCCCTCTTCTGAACGTTGGACCGACGAATCCTTGCACAGTGTATCCTCAGAGCTTTGGGGCTCCATTGCTTCAGAGCTTCGAGGATTCGAAGGATCTGCCTCCACTACAATACATTTTTCCCAAATGTTGATTCTCTGAATAATTGGAGGACATACAGATTGACGTTCCTACTACCTTGTTGAGATCTTTGGTGGATAGGAGCTCTGGGACTCCGGGCTTCGACCGTTTCCAAAAACACTTCACTACTAATCTCCCAAAGTGATGACCCACCGGAGATCCCCTCTCCTGCCTCCACATGTCATATGTGATCAACGATCACGATAGAATCTGACCTTCAGGCCTCCAGAAGTCCTCAAATGTAACAATTTTGCAACGTAATCCCCCAGATTACCACTCCTCCGGACTATGGAATCTGGTGCCACGCAGCCTCTGTGATCAACAATCACAATGGAATCTAGCCTTCGGGCCTCCAGAATTCCTTCGACAACAAATTTTTATGCCTTGAATTTTTCAGCCCATGGGATCTACCACCGCGTGTCCCCTCCTGATGGACGACGAGGATTTACTCCGCTCTTTGGAGCTCAGGACACTTCATACTTAACAATTCTTAACCAAGTTCCTCCGTAGTGCCAATTCTCCAGATGATAGGATATGGAGCCACATGGCAGAACACTAGAAGCAGACACGTGGCCCAATCCGAGTGGTGACACATGTCAAGCTCTAAATGGAAAATAATCCCTTAAAAAGTAGATAGCACACTGACACATGGAAAGCATCATGTGTGTCCACGTCACCCTAGGTGACGTCACTGCCACATCACTTCAAAACTTTGGGAATTTGGGACTCCATAAATTCAGAGGTCCATAATTTCTTCCAACAATTTTCCCCGACGTTGAATTCCCAAACTGCTTAACCTTCTGGGGCCCACGAAGTACAACTGTGATACGGATTATTTTTGGCACGAAATGAGAGCGAAGATATAATAAATAAATGCACAGAGATATCGCATATATTCAATAATATAACATAAATGTATCAGAGATGCAACCATAAACACATATGTACAGTAATACACGATTTCTATTAATGAAATAAATGTACAGAGACTATAAAAATACTGAGTGAAAGACTCGCTAGAATGGTGGCAGCTTATCTCTTAGAAGAGATGTGACGGATACTCGCATTCACAAGAAGATGATTACAATAAGGCTCTGAAGGCCATTTTACAATAAACAAGAATTCCAAAAACCCTAGACATCCAAAAATCTAACCCTAGGAGATGAAGCGTCAAAAGTCATGTGGGCCTCGTTTGGGTAAGTTAGTACATCAACTTGCGGGGTCGTAACGTTTGCATACAATCTCTGTTTTAGGCACATGATAGCTCATTGGAAAGGTATCATCGAGGAAATTCATTTTGGGGGATCAACTATGCCTTTTGCTATCATTGAGAAGCTCAATCCTGAAAAACCTTCATTTAGGCCCTCAAAATGGCCTCTGAAGTTAAAAACTGCTAAAAATAGTAAATTACTAAAATTGCCAGAAAACTGTTTTGAGCTAGTTCGAAAAGGTGGGTAGCCACTGATATCCACCTAGATCAAGATGTCACCAATAAAAGTGGTGACACATGGCCCCTCCGTCAAGTGACACGTTTCAGGTTGCCATCGGTCCTAAGGGACTATCAAAAGTACGAAAACAAGTGACACAAGGTGGACCTAGGTAGTTCCACGTCACCCTAGGTGATGTCATCTTGCCATGTCATACCCGACACATCGAGACTTCGAGCATTTCCTTCCTTTAGCATTTTCTCCAAGATATTGAACTCTCGAATTGTTGAACTGCCAAATTGGTCTACGTCACCCCTAGAGACATCATCCTATCATGTTACTTTAGTTCTCTGGGACTTCAGGGATCTCTTCCTCCTGAGAAAACCACAAACCATTTCTTTTGGAGTGTTGAAACTTCGAACCTTGCTTAATATTTGGAAACGTATCCTTTGGAATAGACGGTCCAAATTGGTTTCGGACTTCGGGACTTCAACAATCTTCTCTTCTTATAGTTTTAAAATGACCAGAGGGGTGAAGTCCGAAGGACTTTGGTTCTTATCCTTTACGCATATTCTTTGGATCCAACAGATGTGAGGAGTATGTCCCTTCCCAAACTAATCCAATGACTCAAGTTTAATATTTGGGTTCACAAGCCCACAGTGTCCGAGACCTCTTTTTTCTTCTGTTTTTCTTAAACCGCTATACCTCCTGAGCTTCAAAACACGACCAAGGTATTCTCTTGGCACTCAAGGATTCTTTTAACTTCAAATTTTGTCCCTTTAGACAAAAATTCCTCTAGAATTGGTTCTATAACCACTTGTACAGCCCATCTCAGCTCAGTGTTGAAACCATGGGCTCTGATACCAATTTGTAACGTCCCCCAACCTTCCTTTCCAAGGACACACCACTAACTCAAAACCAAATTGTTCTGAAAACTGGTTGTAACACATCCAAACACACAGGCTGGTCATGCTACTTGAATCTATCATGATATGATATACATGCTCTTGGATCAACGGTCACGATGGACTCCGACCTTTAGGCCTCGGGAATTTCTCGATCGTAAAAATTCTGCAATGTAATCCCCCAGAGTACCACTCCCGCGGACTACGGAATCTAGCACCATGCATCCTCTGTGATCAATGAACATGATGAACTCTAGCGTTTAGGCCTTCAGAATTCCTTCGACCACAATTTATTATGCCTTGAATTCTTCGAACCACGGGTTCAACCGTCGCGTGTCCCCTCCCGATGGATGACAAGAATTTACTCCGCTCTTCAGAGCTTTGGGATGCTTCATACTTAAAAATTATTGACCAAGTTCCTCCAAAGTGCCAAGTCTCTAGACTATAGGATCTGGCACCACGTTGCAGAAAAATAGAAGTGGAAATGCGGCCCAATCCGAGGGCTGACACATGTCAAGCTCTAATTGGAAAATCATCCCTTCAAAAGTAGATAGAACACTGACATGTGGCAAGCATCATGTGTGTCCATGTCACCCTAGGTGATATCACATCCATGTCACTTTGAAACTTCGAGACTTTGGAGGTCCGGAAGTTCTTCCAACAATTTTTCCCTGAACATCGAACTCCCAAATTGCTTAACCTTTTGGGGCCCATGAAGTACAATGATCACCAATCAAAGTGGTGACATGTGGCTACTCCATCGAGTGACACATGTCAGGTTCCCATCGGTCCTAAGGGCCTGTTAAAAGTATGAAAACAAGTTACACGTGGTGGACCTAGGTAGGTCCACGTCACCCTAGGTGACGTCATCTTGCCATGTCATACATAGTGCTTAGGGACTTCGGGGATTTCCTTCCTTCGACATTTTCTCCAAGTTGTTGAACTGTCGAATTGTTGAACTACCAAACTGGTCCACGTCACCCTCGATGACATCATCCTCTCATGTTACTTTGGTGCTTCGGGACTTCGAGGATCTCTTCTTCTTGCGCAACCACAAACCATTTCTTCTGTAGTGCTGAAATTTCGAACCTTTCTTAATATTTGGACACATATCCTTTGAAATAGACGGTCCAAATTGGTTCTGGACTTCAAGATTTCGACAATATTCTCTACTTATAGTTATAAAATGGTCGGAGGGGTGAATTCCAAAGGACTTCGGTGCTTATCCTCTGCTCATCTTCTCCGGATCCAACAGATGTGAGGGGTATGTCCCTTCCCGAACTAATCCAATGGCTTAAGTTTAATTTTTGTGTTCTCGAACCCACGGTGACCGTGACCTCTTTTCTCTTCTATTTTTCTTAAACCTCTATACCTCCTGAGCTTCAAAACATGGCCAAGGTATTCTCTTGGCACTCAGGGACGCTTTTAACTTCAATTTTTTTCCCTTTAGACAATAATTCCTATGGACTTGGTTCTCTAACCACTTTTATGGCCCATCCAGGCTCAGTGCTGAAACGATGGGCTCTGATACCAATTTGTAACGTCCCTCGACCTTCCTTGCCGGGAACACACCACTAACTCAAAAACAAATTGTTCTGAAAACTGGTTGTAATATACCCAACCACACAGGACGGTCATGCTACTTGAAACTATCATGCTCTGATATACATACATACATACATACATACATACGTACGTACGTACACACACACACACACAC
>ML815037.1:64986-81201 GCA_009831015.1 Picea engelmannii | reverse complement strand
AATTTTAAATAGACATAAACATTATGTTCATACACATATTCATGTGGAAGCGACAATAACACATACATGAAATATATACAGGCAATTCTGATAACATTCAGACATGTACCTAAAAACAACATTTAAACATAGCATGTAAAATTAACATAGAATCGGTACGTATCTTTTTATGAGAAGACCACTGAATGCATGTAGACCTTCCATGAACCTCCTAACCTTAGACCACATTACTCCAAGCCATCGACTAAACTCCACCCAAGGAAAAGGAAATCCTAGGCTAGGTTGAGAGTATGGAACGCTGCACAATGAAACATGAAGGATTCTCTTCAAGGATCCTACTTACGCCCAATGCTCACATAATATCATTCCCCACATGCCTGTCCCACCCTAGGAATATGCACCTTCACTGTTCCACAGTCCATTGACTGCTCCACTTCCCTTCTAGGGCTTTAACAATAGGTCGGATCAAGAATTCTCAGAGCTCTGTAGTTGCTGCTAGAATCACTCCAGGAGAAATCACTTCCCCAACAAACTCTCTCACCTGGAGAGAGTTTCTCATAGGCTTGATAACCTGCTTCTTCAAACATGGGCCTGACAACCTGCCTCTTCAAACCATAGTATGCAAAAATGGTTAAGGCAAGGGACGACTCAACAATTACAGATGTTCACAATGGGGAGGTTCAACAATGGCAGAAATGGATCTGGTTGCGTGCATGTTCAGAGCGTAAGTGAACTGGACAAGGGTTGGCAAGTATCCTAAGAATGAACTCATGAGGAAAGATGGCCATACTAGTCAGAATTCTAAGAGAGAGAATGGTGAGAGAACGCGTGAGTGCCAGAATGGTTAGAGTGATCAGAATGCAGAATCGTGAGAGAGCCAGAATGGTGAGAGCGATCCAACTGCAGAATCGTGAGATAGAAAGAATGGTGAGAGAAAACCCCCACAATGGTGGAAATTCCCACATAAATCTGCATGTGTCCTAGGTGACACTTGGCTCTTCTAGGAGCTTGTTCCTCTCCACTTGGAGTTGTTTCCTCTCCCCAAGGAACTTATGATAACTAGGTTTATTTCCCAATTTTAGTATTTTTAGGAAATACATTATAATATTCCCTTGGGTTAAGACCTCAAGCTTAGCCCCTCTTTTTTAGCCTCTCATCCCCATCCCTTTCCCTACCCAGTGGAACTTAGTCCCCCATAACTCTTTCTTCGTGGTCGGTCTACATGCAACGATGTATTTTTATTAATAATATGCATAATTACATATACAAAAATAGGCTCTCCGACCTAATAAACACATAAGCCTCCCAGCTTATAAATACTTGGCTCAACAACCTATAACATCATTAAGCATCATTATAATTCAACAAGGGCTTGGCCTTGGGGTATTACAACTTGTCTTCAAGCTCTTTGACCTCAACCACTCAACCTTCCTGCATTTAATTCTGAAAAGGCCAACAATATATAAAAATAGAGCATGGCCAAGGTTATTTCTATCCTGCTGAAGAAGATCAAGTGAGAAAATATTCTAAAACATCAAACACCCCAAGTCATTCTATTCGAGCTTGCAACTTATTTGTGACCTCCACGTGGCATTAGGATCCAAGTAAGGGAATATTTGATTTCCTTATTTTAGGGTTAATGTTAGGTTTCAATTTCTTACTTTCCATTTGATTTTTCTTTCTTCATTGCCTCAATCAATGATTTTTTCCCACCTCCATAAGCTTGGTTAGCTCTACAATACACATATGCCAATGCGTTGTGCACCCTCTTACCATTACCACAATTTATCTTTCACCAGTAAACCCTTTCTAGTCGGCCCTAATAACAATCACGAAGACATTGTTTCTTCGACCTTAGAACAAATCCCTATTTCGTGCATACTCTTGCTAATCCATGCAGTTCTAGATCAGAAGAGGTATTGGTAACCCTTCCGATGTGATCGGAAGAATTCCAAGAAAATATCTTGGGTTAGCGCTCGTTTTCAACGAAATCATACTAAAATTCTTACCCTCACTCTCGAAAATATTAGAGTTCTTTCCATCGAAAACATTACTACTAACTCCTCTGATGCGATCAGAGGAGTTACAAACATTTCCCTCACACTTCTTGAAATAATTAGGTATAAATCTTCTGACCATATCGGAGGAGTTACTCTCAACTCCTCTGATATGATCGGTAGAGTTTCAATTAAAATCGATGATATTTATTCACATTCAATACTTTTGGTAAACTTTTCTAATGACTTATCGAAATAGCTGGGATTAACTCCTCCGACTGCATCAGAGGAGTTCTTACTAACTCCTCTGATGCGATCAGAGGAGTTCTTACTAACTCCTCTGATGCGATCAGAGGATTTGTTCTTAACATCTATGATCAAAAAAAATTCAACCATCTCCCCACTTGTATCGAAACACTTAGCATAAACCTCTATGACCTACATCAAAGAAGTTAACATCTGGACCTCCGATTTTTCTTTTCAAAAGCCTATTCTCCACCCTTTCCTCCAAAGGTTTTACTAGCTTGCTTACGAATTCCTGCCATTATCCTGACATCTTTAGAGGAAGACCCTCTTTTTATGAATAGTCCCAATAAATCCTCTAGTATTCCTAATCATTTAGTTGCATTGAATGGTATGTTATATCCTATTATGCTCTCTAAACCTATCGTTTTGGCAGGTTCTAGCATGTCACCAAGAAAGAAAACGATAGGAAAGGCATAAGGAGTCGAAGGCTCTGGTAGTTCCCAACAAGTAGGAGAGATAGATATTATTGGGGACACATATGATGATACAACTAGACTTCTAGAAAAGGATGGATAAACCTTGAAATGGGGAGAAGTTTACCACATGTTCAAAAAATAAAATTTCTCCGCTGAAGCTAAAGATCTAGTTGAGCTGTAAGCATTCAAAAATATTAGAAAATCAAGGATATTCAGGGTAGCTACACATCTAGTAGTTCTCCCTTGCATTGATTCCATCTCCTAGATTTTGAAGAACACTGACATAAGAAGTAGATAAATATCCAATGCAAGAAATGATCCCATAGCTTCTTTTAGGCCATAGTTTTTAGCCAAATGCTATCACATTGAGGAGGGAAGCACAAGATTGGATGCTAAATGCCTCAGTGAGTTTGAGTATACACTAAAATATTTTTTCCCCAAATGGTATAAGGCAGACAAGAAGTTTAAATACATACCTAAAATTCGGTACCCCATGAGTGCCTTAAGAAGACCCTACCAATATTTGGTAGCCATGTTATGCAGGTTATCGGGGAACCCGATGCAACACAATTCCCCTTATCATACATGCCTTTGATTTATTTCTGCGTGGATGTGGGGACTTCATTCAATTGGGTAGACATATTGTCCAAGAATCTCACAATTGTTAGCTCCACAGTAAAGCAAGCCCAAACGAGAATGTTCCCTGGATTCCATATGTCTCCGTACCTTCTAGACATAATGTGTATAGCTCACAAGTACCCTAACATGGGATGGATTTGGTTTCATTCTGACCGCGCAATCCACTTATATTGTAAATTGATTTGGTAGCAAAATAGCGTGTGGAGTACCAAACGATATGTGAGCACTTCCTTGCTCCATTATATGAATTTATCTTTTGCACCACACCCCCAAGCATGACTGACAAATCCATAATAGTTATAAGAAGGATCGGGGATTGGTATCTTATGGATCATGGTACTTACATAAGAATATATGGCACAATGAAGCCGTCATATCTACTTCCATGATTCATACCCAACAAGCTCGTCCTTCAGGAAGTAGCATATCAAACTATTATACACAGAGTTGGAGGGATGTTGTATAGATTGAAGAAATGCATTTGGCCCCCACTACCTTTGTACGTTGGCAATTATTTCTTTGAAAATTCTAAAAAAACCCAGGTAGAGGTAGATACCTTTATTTCCTATCTCTTTGGGGAAGAGAGATTCAAAACACATGATCCTAAGAGTATTTTCAAGGAACATTTCAATAATATCAAGTTTCCTTATGAGTATAATACAGATCTTTCGAAAGAGAAAGAAGTACACTGGAATGCCAGGACATATGATCAAGTTATTTTCAACAGGAATGGAGAACTGAAATAAAGAATTGTAGATGAGGTAAAGGAAAGGGAAGCGGCCAGGAAAGAGGTAGAACAAGAAGAATATAGGCACCTCTACCCTATTTCCATCTCATCACACTCAGGATCCGCCGAGGGAGAATAAGAGGTACCAGCAAAGAATAAGAGGAGGGATAAAGAAAAAGTTTTAAAGAAGAAAAATGACATGAAGAAGCAAAATATTGAAGCTGAAAAATATAGAGATAAATAAGAAGCATAAGAAAAATCCACATAGAAACAAGAAATGAAGGAACAAGCAATAATAAATAAAGTAGAGAAATAAGCAAAAGAAACATCAGGAAAATCTAATGAAGAAGAAAGACAAAAGAAGCAGCAGGCAAATCTAACGAAGAAGAAGGACAAAAGAAAAAAACAGAAGATAGAAGGGATGACACACATCCCATGGAGGTGGACATCCTGGGAACATCTTCTATAGGTATATAAAAATATTTGACTAGAAGCGGTTTAGGACTCGAGATTTGAGAGCCATTTCATCCTAGTGAAGTGTTGGATCTAAGGAGCTTCACTTATGACAACAAGAATAGTAGGATCATGCAGGAATGGGTAAAGAAAGTGTTGGTAACTGAAGCAGCCCCTATCTCAGTAGTTACCCATATCCCAATAAGAGGAGATGTTAGATAAGACCTCGTTTCCATAGCTAAGGATGGTTCCACATTCATGAAGACCAATGTAGACAACATACAAAGGTTATGTCGACAAAATGAAGAAAAGGAGTTAAGGATCAAAGAACTGGAGGAAAGACTTCAACATGTAAATATTGATGTGAGGAGCCTTCAAAACTTCAAATTCAACGCTGAAAAGGTAATAAACGAGCAAAAAGGATCTCTTATTGACATGTACGCCCATCTTCACCTCTTACAAAATGTGGCTACAATTGTCATTGAGAAAAATAATCACGTATAGATGAAGTTGTCGCAATACAACACCATTCGTGAAGCCATATCAGACATAGACAGATGGATAAAAGAGAATCTAGATGCACCACCTGAGCTTTACCGACCATCAAAAGTTGATAGAAATACATAATTATATGCACTGGATCATTGCCAATAGATATGACAAAAGGATGATAGAGAAGTCACCATATCTATGGAAATATGCTCGAGGATCTGTAAATTTGCCTAGAAACTTATCAGTAATGGTCAGCTCCCAATATTAGATGAACTTGGAAAGAACCTAGTGACAGAATAGCTGGTGAATATAGTACATGATAGTACAAATCACAAGAAGGA
The DNA here is from genome assembly GCA_009831015.1 of Picea engelmannii. Lineage (NCBI taxonomy): Eukaryota > Viridiplantae > Streptophyta > Pinopsida > Pinales > Pinaceae > Picea > Picea engelmannii. Next base: position 75,830 of record ML815037.1, on the reverse strand, counting down.
AGTAGTTGAAGAAACTACCTTCCTCTCCACAGATCTCATTGATAAACACTTGCTACAGCCAGTAAAGATTCATACCATGGTACATGATTTCATGACAAAAATGGAAAAGGATATGGGCACTCTCGAGGACAATATCGTGTTGATCAAAGCAACATTAGAACAACTAATCTACATAAGGATTGAATCACTATATGATCAACTGGAAGTTTGGAAATCCTACTTGAGAAACATAAATCCATAAGAAAAGTATAAAATACCTATTTTTGTTTTGTTCTTTTCCTAACCAATCCTAATTTCTTCCCATTTAGTACACTTGTCATTAGGAATGAGAAGGTGAACCATTTTTGTAACTGCTCCTTCAAGAAGAATATGAAGAGTCACATAGGGTTTACTAAACATTTGTATAAAATATAATAGAACCCCATTTGAAAATGATTTTTTGTCTTTTCAAGAAATGTATAGACTCAAGAACTGATTCAAGGACTTATACTTTTTAAATGAATATTGAAAATCCCTCAGGGCCAGTTATGATAGAAGGAATTATTGTGTATGAACATATCTAAGATGAGAATTATTTATGGTGAAGATGGACATTGTTTCTATGGACTGTAAGAATGTTATATTCTAATAGACTAATTCTCATACAATCTGTGTTATTCTTCAGTTTAGATTAATTCTTTAAATATATTAATGCCTTGATAATTGTGAGTTGTTAATGTATGCATTATTGTAATCTAGACTACTTTGGTTATACGTATTTTTATACAATTGTTTCTGATCTTGCTATTTTATATCAGTTATCTGTGTAGAATTAGTGCAAGCTTTGGTTTCAACTTACAATTCACTGGTCACTTTAGTATGCTCCTAGATAGGATAGGTTAAAGTAGGTTAGTGTTAATCTAGCTTGCATTTCATACATAGTCTTCATTTACATATTTACATTGCATATCCACTCATCACCCACCCTCATCGAGAAACTGGTCCACAACCATCCAAAACCCCCCAAAATAGTAACAATGGCAGTCGAGCCAAATTCTGGATGGGTCTCCTTATCCAAACATTGTATAGTCTAGCTGGGACTATGTACTGGGGAGAACCTCTTGTTGTTGTTGGGCGAATTTGAACCCGTCAATAGAATTGGTGCTAGAAGGAGGGCCATATTTTATGGCTCACATACATGAGTTAGACAATAACTTAAATCATCCTTCAACAAGTAATCTCAATCCCCAGTCCACCTTGTTTCCTCGATTCAAGTCTGAACAAGAAGTTATCTACGAAGACTCAAAGCCTAATTTTGGAAGTATCTCCGGTAGTTTAGAAATACATACTGGGACTTGGTTCTGCATACATACTTGGAAATCTACCTATAGCCTCTAAGCTCCCTAGGAGGAAAGAAACACGTGTAGAATGACCCAAAACTAATCTCGATTTTTACATTGACTTCGTAGACTATCTCATTGAAAATTTGTTACAAGAAGTTTGAGTACCTTTGAGCAAGGCCGCACATTTCCTTTTTGAACCTAAAGAAGAATCCAAAAGAAAACAACTAGAAATTACCATAGAACAATTAATGGGAGAAAACATGAACCACAAAGAAGTTATACCTCGATGGAGGGCCCAAGAAGAATTCAATCTCGTTGGACAACTGCATGAAATGCCAAGGAAATTTGATAAGCTCCTTCTAAAATTTGACCCAAATAAACCAGGGTCCTTGGAAGATCATGTGCATAATTTCTTTTTATCCATACATCTTCTAGGTGTCGAACATGACGATGTGGTTTGTAGGATTTTTCCTTACACGTTTTCCAGGAAAGCCTTTACTTGGTATTTCATCTTACCTCCTGGGTCTATTACTGATTGGGATAGTTTCAAAAGGCTCTTTATGAAAAAATTTGGAGAAATAAAAACAATTGTGTCTCTACATAATGAATTATGGGCTATCAGAATGGACAAGAGGGAAAGAGTAAAGGACTTTAACTAAAGATTTCTCAATGTCGTAATCAATTTTCCTCATGATGTAGCTCCCACTCAGTCATTATCTATTGAATATTACACATCTACATTAACCCCTTCCATAGGGATGTTTGTAAAACGAGCTAACAAAAACACATTAGCACTCAAATTTGATGAAGTAGAGACTATGGAAAGAGAGTTATCTGCGTATGAACAACATTCACGTTACGAAGAAACTAAGTCAGCTAGAAAGAAACCATTTCTATTAGCTAAACCACCTGACATAGATTCAAAGGACATTAGCAATGTGGTCAAAATGGTTAAGAGTTTATCTAATGAAGTTGTGGACCTTAAAAAGAATGTCAGTGAAGGATCATCGAAGCCACAAACTTTCCGCCCATTCTTTAAGAAACCAGATAATCCACCACAACCACCTAAACCACCACACATGGATTTCAACTTAGATATATTCAACAATGATAATTTGTGTTATTATCATTAGCAGAATAACCCATAACAAACATGCCCTCAGTGGGTCAAGTCTATGACCCTGGTGATAAATCAGGTGCTAGATCAACATTGTTTGGATGATGTAAGCCATGCGCAAGCTACTGCTAATGTTACTGATAAAGCTGCCCCAGAATCTCTTATGCCCTTTTAGGACTGGTGTCCATAATCAGACGATGAGGAGATTGAGGAAATCCTTGCAAGAGATACGAAAGTTGTCAAAGTTGTTTCTCCAAAAGGTTATAAATTATGCAACAAAGGTCCAATATCTAACACTCCTTCCTCTAAAGGACATAACATACCTCTTAGGAAAATAACACCACCCACTGTCCTTCCAAAACAAAATGACATGACCCAAGGGATGACAAATAATACACCTGGAAAAAACATCTTAGCAAACAAAGATTAAACAAACACATATGGTTCAACATGGTATGATGCTAAGATTAACTTGACAACAAATAATGAAAAAGTAGTTGAGTTAAAATCTAGTCATGATATCAACAACCTTGACTATAATGTAATTGAATACATGAAGAAAACAAAATCTAATATTTCCATGTTTGGTATATGTTCTTTAACACAACAACGTGAGATCCTATGCAATGATTTCAATCCTCATGATACTCTGAAAGGAATTTTTGTTGCTACTGAAAGCCTCATCCTTGAAAGTGATGCACAATAGATACACAAAGTGGAAATAGCATAAACTATAAATGCAACAAGCATAGGAGCCTTTTCAAAATATTAGGTACCACCTTTTATGCTCACATATGAAATTTTTAATTTTAATGTACACAATGTTTTAGCAGATTTAGGTGCCTCTTCCAATATCATGCTTTTTTCTGTTTTTCAAAAAACAAACTTTGTTCCACAAATAATGAAAACCATGATCATACAATTAGATAGGACATATGTTAAAGTGAAAGGTGAACTCAAAGATGTTTTAATCAGGTTATCATCTAACCCCAAGGTTCATCAGACTATAGACATAGTTGTTGTAGACATATTGGATAGCTACAGTTTTCTCTTAAGCAAAGATTAGTCATGCAAAATTAAATGTTATTTCTCTACTGATTGGTCTCATCTGTGGCTTCCTCATAAAAGAAAATCCAATTAAATATGTGTAAACAATGAGGCACACATGAAGCACACAGTGACATAATTGGAAGGTAAGAAAAACACCATAATCTTTTCCCATTCCATTTTGGGTAATTACTTTTTCGAAATTGATTACGATTGTTATGAAGAACAAAGATCTGAGATACCATCAGAATTACAATCAGGACTCTGCCCACGAATCCATAATAGCACTTGTCCAGTACTAACTAACTTAGGATTTAGTTCAACTAACAAGACTAAGATTCCTGACATGTGGATCATGTTCTTCGATGGATCTAAAGCACAGGATGGATACAAAGTAGGATGTGTTCTAATCGATCCTAGTCAAGGAAAAATGATAATATCACGCCTCTTAGATTTTTTATGTATGAAAAACACCGTTGAATATGAAGCCTTACTTGAGGGCCTTAAAAAATCCATTGATCTTCAGGTTAAATATCTTAAGGTGTTTGGTGATTCCGAAATCATTGTTCGACAAGTAAGAAACAATATTAATTTCATGTCTCCTCATCTAAATTCTTATCAACAAGAGGTATGGAATATTCTTTAGTCATTTCAAGCATTTAATATTTATTCTATACCTCATGATCAAAATATAGATGCAAATATATTCGCCAACACAACATCTAGATTCATGCCACCTAATGATGGGTTTTCAATTGAAATTATGTTCAGGCCCTCTGTACTGGACAATTTCACAAGTTGGAGAGTATTTGATAGTGACTCGCAGATTATCAACTTTCTTACTAGCTCAGACACATTCCAAGATTCAGTGATCGATGATGAGATACATCAACAAGATTTACAAACATATAAAGAAGAGACCAACAAGATAAAGATGAATTGTGTTCCGAAGAAAGTTTTGACTCTTGAAAAATTATTTGATTTACAATCCAAGTTCAGGAGGCTAGCCAATCCAAATACCAATAGTTCTACTATGATGCATCTCTTGGTCAATTTGGGAACATCTCAGTAGCCTAAATATATTAATTTGGGCACCTTTTGTTCAGATACAGAGAAACATGCTTTTACAAAGTTTTTTAAGAAGTATCGAGATTTTTTTGCTTGGACATATGATGATCTGAAAACATATGACATGCATATAATACAACACATGATTTCCATCAAGGAAGGTATCAAGTTGTTCCAGTAAAATCTTAGAAAGATACATCCAACTCTCTAACCCCTTATACATAAGGAAATAAAAAAGTTATTGGATGCCCGAATCATTTTCAAAGTTAGACATTCAACTTGGGTGTCCAATATGGTTCCCATAAGAAAGAAATTAGGAGAAATCAAGATTTGTATAGACTTTAGAAATATTAATAATGCTTCTAACAAAGATAATTATCCAGTTCCCCCAATGGAACAAATCCTACAACTTGTCTCTAGATCCGAACTATTCTCTCTATTAAACGGGTTTTCAGGATATAGTCAAGTTCTTGTGGCAGAACCAGACTGATTGAAAACTACCTTCCAAACTAAATGGGGAACATATTCTTACAGATGGATTCCCTTCGGTTTAATGAAAGTAGGAGCTACCTTCCAAAGGGAAATGGAAATTGTTTTTAAAGGGTTAATCAGTCAAAGCTTGGTGGTCTACTTGGACGATGCTACAATTTAATAAAAAAAGTGAGAATACCATTTGAAACATTTGAAATAGATTTTTGAACAATGCAAAAAATATGGGATTTCTATAAACTCCAAAAAGACCGTATTTGTTGTTTTAAAAGGATTTTTTTTAGGCCACATCATTTCTAAAGATGAAATTTCGGTGGACCCAAAAAGAACCAAGGATATTCTACAAATTCCTCCACCACACAGCGGGGAATGTATGCAATCATTCTTTGGTAGAATCAACTTTGTAAGAAGATTTGTTCTAGATTTTGCATAGTTTGTAAAACCACTTCAAAGAATGATTAAAAAGGATGTTCAGTTTAAGTGGACATCGTTGGAGAAGGAAGTGTTTGAAAATATTAAAGTTGCTATAGCCACTGCTCCATCTCTGTGGAGTCCATATTTCTCCAAAGATTTTTTGTTGTATACATTTGCATCTGACCACTCTTTAGCACCAATACTCATGCAAAAGGAGGAGAAAGGGGATGGATACCCTGTTGCATTCATGAATACTAGGTTACAAGGTTTTGAACTGAACTATCCTCTGGTGGACAAGAAAGATTTTGTTGTCCATAAATCCATCAAACAATCCAGAGCTTATATCCTAAAAAATCATACTAAATCCACCATCCAACACCTAGAAGTAAGGTCTCTCTTAGCTTAAAAAGAACTTGTTGAAAGATGAGGAAATTGGATGACGGCTCTACAAGAGTATGACCTCGAATTCAAACCAGATAATGTTATGAAAGGTCAAGGCTTATATAAGTTAGTGACACAAGGAGTTGATGATGAAGAACCTACAATGTATACTCAACAGGTTCCATATGTCCCAGCCATTGAAATATCATATTACAATGATCTTAAATATTACTTACAACATGGCACTACTCCATATCACCTCAATTCTAAACAGAAGAGGGAACTACGACTGAAATTCTCATAGTATCAGTTGTTACATGGCATCTTGTTTAGACATAGTTATGATGGAGTGTTACTCAGGTGCCTTGAAAAATAAGATGTTTGTAATGTCCTGAAAGATATGCATGATGGACCAATTGGTGGTGATTTTTGGGGAGACACAATATCCCACAAAGTGTTGAGAGCAGTATATTACTATCCCACACTCTTGAAAGATGTTCATGCACACTCAAGGAGTTGTGGAGCATGTTAGAAATCTATAGGAAGGGAATGAAAAGTTGTTATTCATGTCCAACTTGTAGTTGTAGAAGAATCATTAGAACAATGGGGTCTAGACATCATTGGTGAAATAAATCATCATTCGTCCAAGAAACACATGTATATTCTGACCGCTACCGATTGATTCACATGTTGGATTGAATCAATACCTTTATTCAAAGTGAATGAAGAGGTAGTAATCAATTTTCCTGAGCAACACATCATCACAAGGTTCAAAATCCCTAACTCTTTAATGTTTGATAATGCTACTTACTTCTCATCCTTGATGTTATTTGAGTTTGCATTAGAAAAGGGAATCATTTTAAAGTACTCAACAAATTACTACCCCCAAGGTAATGGTTTAGCAGAATCTACAAACAAGAACATCATCTGTATCCTTAAGAAATTCATAGTTGACCACAAGAGAAATTGGAAAAATGCTTAGCAGAATTCTCTATGGGTTGACTATTTCACTCCTAAATCCTCCATAGGAACTTCACCTTATTTCCTTGTTTATGAGAAATAAGTTGTTCTACCCTTGAATATCTATCGTACTTCTAATCCAGGTGGATATCGGTGGCCACCCACCTTTTCTGGCTAGCTCAAAACAATTTTCTGGCAATTTTGGCAATTTACTATTTTTAGCAGTTTTTAACTTCCGGGGCCATTTTGAGGGCCTAAATGAAGGTTTTTTTAGATAAAGGTTCTCAATGATATCTAAAAGCATTATTGAGCCCCCAAAATGAATCTCCTCAACGATACCTTTCCAACGAGCTATCATACGCCTAAAACGGAGATCGTATGCAAAAGTTACGACCCCGAGAAGTTGATGTACTAACTTACCCAAATGGGGTTGATGTACTAACTTACCCAAATGGGGCCCACATGAATTTTGGCGCTTCATATCCTAGGGTTAGGTTTTTGGATTTCTAGGACTTTTGGCATTCCTGTTTATTGTAAAAAGGCCTCTAGAGCCTCATTGTAATCATCTTGCGAATGTGAGTAGTCGTCACATCTCTTCTCAAAGATAAGTTGCCACCATTCTAGTGAGTCTTTCACTTTGTATTTTTACAGTCTCTGTACATTTCTTTCATTAATAGAAATCATGTATTACTGTATCTCTGCGTTTATGGTTGCATCTCTCATATATTTATGTTATATTACTGGATATACGCGATATCTCTGTGCATTTCTTTATTATATCTCTGCTCTCATTTCATGACGAAAATAATCCGGATCACCTTCTGTCCAACTCACACAATAGTCTTGGGGAAGAGAATGCCCTATCATCCAATGATGCATAGAAACCTTGCTAAATCTCGAAGAAAGCAAGTTTGAAGCTCACCAACAGATAGTAAAACACTAGTCTGATCAGAAGTATGTTGGTGAGAAAGAGTTCCAGGTTGGGGACTTATTTCTAAAATGGGACAAGACACATGAAGATAAAGGGAAACATTCAAAGTTCCAACAACTTTGGCTTGGTCCTTAACCCATTAAGGAAAATATTGGCCAAGGCAACTTTCAATTACAAAACCTTCAGGGTGAAGTTGATTTTCTCCCTGTAAATGGCCAAATCCTCAAACACTGCATCAGTTAGCGATTGAGGCTTCTGATCACTTGTACATAAATAAAATCTTGTTTTTATTTTTTTTCTTTCATTTAGGTTGGTCCTATTAAGTTCTTTTTGTGTCCTAGCATGTTTTGGTTAGTTCATTTTATTCTTATTAATAACTACCTTGGTGATTTTTAACCCCCCCCCCCCATAACTCAACACTAGTCACATATATAAGCGTGGCACATCTGGTGCAGATAGCCTAAATATCTATGTGACATAATGTTAAATCCACATATTTCCCTAGACATCTAAGCCCATTGTGCACTATCCCAAGTCATAATCCAGTGGAGGAACATAGCTTATCAATACAAAAAGACCGTCGGAGAGAAACAGAGAGCCAAGGCAATTCACTTAACAACATATTACTATGTTATATGAGATAAACAAAAATGATATAGATGAAATTTATGCAGTATATCATGAATCACAACTGAGGAAGTTTTCTCATCTATAATAAATTCACTAGATATCACTATCACAGGTTCCATCCCTAGTGCCTTTAAAGGTTAATGGGAATCCCCCCATCCACCTATCTCTTTAAACAAAAGAGAATAAAAAATTATAAAAGTTAAAGGCTTGGGGAAAGGGTTTCCAGATCACATGGGACATGCAAGTATCTCCGTCGGGGATATGGACGCTTGTTGGAAGCAGAGCAACGCTTATGACACTTGGGTGACTCTGTCGAGGCTATAGATGCTCGCTAGCAGTAGAGTGACACCAGATAAATGCACTATCCCTTGTATTCTCAACATTCTTGAGGTTTTGTTCCCATTATACTACCTACATATTCCTTTATATCCATTTATCATATGAATAGAAATCAATTTGTAAGCAATATGGTAATTGGAAAATTCTCACTCCTCTTTGAGTCAACTCAGTTCTTTCAAAACCCAAGTTACGGGACCTATCTTTTCTCTCTTATTATTTTTCATGATGAGAGAACCCTTCCTAAATTATGTGTTGACATCATCTTATAGAGATTCATGGCTTCGCCCTATGTTTCGCCATTTGTTGTGAAAAGCACTACAACCCTCCATTTTCTCTCTTTTATCCTGTATAACCCCCTGAAAAGTGGAGCACCTCATATTTTGATCCTAAGAGAAATTTTTGTGGGCCTCTCTCTCAAACTTAAGATCCTTAGAAGAACCATGTTTCCCTTATAAAATCATGTTTGAATGAAATCATTTGAAGACTTGGTTTTTTAAACCCAAACAGTTGAAATTGACAAAGTTAATAAGAACTCCTCCTATCAGAATTAGAGGAGTTACTTCAAACTCCTTCGATTCGTATCAGAGGAGTTCTTTACTTCATTGATGATATGTAATGTTATTTCACAAGTTAGAGGAATCTCCTTCGATACAATTCAAAGGAGTTAGTTTTAACTCCTTTGATTCGTATTAGAGGAGTTTCTCCCATCACTTCTGATATTATCGAAGCACTTGTCTTCAAGCTCTCTGACCTCAACCTCTCAGCCTACCCACATTTAATGCCGAAAAGGAAAAAAATCTATATAAATGGAGCATGGACAAGGTTATTTATATCCTTCTGAATAAGATTGAGTGATAAAATATTTTAAAACATCGAGCACCCCAAGACGTTCAGTTCGAGCTTGAAACTTATTTTTGACCTCCACATGGCGCTAGGATCCAGGTAAGGGAATATTTTCTTTGCTTATTTTAGGGTGAAGGTTAGGTTTCCTTTCAATTTCTTACTTTCTGTTTCATTTTTCTTTCTTCATTTCCTCAATTTGTCAGTTTTTTCCCACTGCCATACCCTTGGTTAGCTCTACAATCAACATATGCCAATGTGTTGTGCACCCTCTTATCGTTACCACGATTTTTTTATTTCGCCCATAAACACTTTATAGTAGGCCCTAATAACAATCACGAAGACATTGTTTCTTAGACCTTAGAATGAATCCCTAAGTCTTGCATACTCTTGTTGATCCATGCAGTTCTAGGTCAAAATAGGTCTTGGTAAACCTTTCGATGTGATTGGAATAATTCCAAGTGAATCTCCCGATTTAACACTCGTTTCCAACAAAATCATACTAAAATTCTTACCCTCACTATCGAAAAACTTAGAGTTCTTTCCATTGGAAAAATTACTACTAGCTCCTCCAATGCCATCAGAGGAGTTACAAACATTTCCTCCGCACTTCTTGAAATACTTAGGTATAACTATTTCGACCATATCCGAGGAGTTACTCTCAACTCCTATGATATGACCAGAAGAGTTTCAATTGGCATCGACGATATTTACATGCATTCAATACTTTTGGTAAACTCTTCCGATGACTTATCAGAATAGTTGTGATTAACTCCTTCGAACGCATAGGAGGAGTTCTTACTAAATCCTTTGATGTGATCAGAGGAGTTTTCTTAACATCTTCAATCAGAACTTTTTCAACCATCTCCCATCTTGTATAGCAAAACTTAGCATAAACCTCTCCAACCTAGATCGGAGAAGTTAACATCTAGACCTCTAATTTTTCTTTTCAAAATCCTATTCTCCACTCTTTCCTCCCCAAGTTTTACCAAGTTTCTTAAGAATGCCTGCCATTATCCTGACATATTCATAAGATGACTCTCTTTTTCCAAATAGTCCCAATAAATCCTCGGGTATTTGTAATCATTTAGTTGCATTGAATGGTACGTTATATCCTATTATGCACTCTGAACTTGTTTTTTTGGCAGGTTCTAACATGTCACTGTTAGGCGAAATATATGTCGTTATAATAACATTGTAGTACTTGCCCAACCATTTAATTGTCAACCCGGGGTACGTAGACTGACGAAGCACACGCACTGTATATGCAGGACTGAAGTAGAACTAATCTAATCTAATCTATGTT
>ML815037.1:23773-64716 GCA_009831015.1 Picea engelmannii | reverse complement strand
TCTCTTTGAATTAATCATCCACATATTCCTACACATTACAAAGCTCACACATAATTGAGATATATATATGAAAACATGTATATTTTCTAATATTTAATCATAAATTCACTTTTAATACTAAAATGAATAAAGTGGAAAATAATGATGTGAAACCCAAATGTATTTATGAAAATGGTATGATGAAGGTTTAATGGGGCGATGAAATGTAAGGAATAGTGAAGGGAAAGGTGGATGAAAATACGACATTTCTGAGTCCCAACAGTCACCATGAAAGAAAACGACAAGAAAGGCATCAAGAACCGAAGCCTCTGGCAGTTCTCAGTAAGAAGGAGAGATAGAGATTATTGGGGCCACATATGATGATACAAATGGACTTTTAGAAAAGGATGGAGAAACATTGAAATGAGGAGAAGTTTACCACATGTTTAAAAAATCAAATTTCTTCACCAAAGATAAAGTTCCAGACGAGCTTCAAGCATTCAAAAATATTAGAAAATCAGGGATCTTCAGGGTAGCAGCACATCTAAAATCTCCCTTTCGCTAATGCCATCTCCTGGATTTTGAAGAATGCCAACATAAGAAATATATACATCCGCAACACAAGAAAGGAGCCCATAGCTTATTTTAGGCAAGAATTTTTAGCCAAATGCTATCACATTGAGGAGGGAAGCACAAGATTGGATGGTAAAATCCTAAGTGAGTTTGAGTATACATTGAAATATTTGTTCCCCAAATGGTATAAGGAATACAAGAAATTTAAATATAGACCTAAAATTCGATACCCCGCGAGTGCCTTAAGAAGACCCTACCAATATTTGGTAGCCATGTTGTGTAGGTTATACGAGGAACCCGATGCAACACAATTCCCTGTAGCATACATGCATTTTATTTATTTCTACATGCATGTGGGGAATTGATCCGGATTATTTTCAACACGAAATGAGAGTAGAGATATAATAAAGAAATGCATAGATATATTGCATATATTCAATAATATAACATAAATGTATCAGAGATGCAACCATAAACACAGATATACAGTAATACACGATTTCTATTAATCAAAGAAATGTACAGAGACTGTAAAAATACAGAGTGAAGACTCGCTAGAATGGTGGCAGCTTATCTCTGAGAAGAGATGTGACCGCTACTCGCATTCGCAAGAAGATGATTACAATGAGGCTTTGAAGGCCTTTTTACAATAAACGGGAATGCCAAAATTCCTAGACATCCAAAAACCTAACCCTAGGAGATGAAGCGCCAAAAGTCATGTGGGCCCCATTTGGGTAAGTGAGTACATCAACTTCCTGGGGTCATAACTTTTGCGTACGGTCTCCGTTTTAGGTGTGTGATAGCTCATTGGAAAGGTATCATCGAGGAGATTAATTTTGGGGGCTCAATCATGCCTTTGGATATAATTGAGAACCTTGATCTCGAAAAACCTTCATTTAGGCCCTCAAAATGTCCCCGGAAGTTAAAACCTGCTAAAAATAGTAAATTGCCAAAATTGCCAGAAAACAGTTTTGAGCTAGTCGGAAAAGGTGGGTGGCCACCGATATCCACCTGGATCAGGAATTCATTCAATTGGGCAAACATATTATCCGAGAATCTCACGACTTCTATCTCCACAGTAAAGCAAGCCCAATCGGTAATGTTCCCTGGCTTCCATATGTCCTTGTACCTCCTGGACATAATGTGTATATCTCAAAAGTACTCTAATATGGGATGGAGTTGGTCACCTGTCGACCATGCAATCCACATATATTTCAAAGTGCTATGGGAGAACAAATACCATGTGGAGTACCAAAGGATATGTGATCACTTCCTTGCTCCATTATATGAATTCATATTTTGTACCATGCCCCTGTGAATAACCGAGAAATCCATAACAATTATAGGAAGCATCGGGGATTGGTATATTATAGAGAATGGTACTTACATAAGAATATATGGTGCGATTAGGCCACCACATATACTTCCATGATTCATACTTGAAAATCTCGTCCTTAAGGAAGTAGCATATCTAACTATTATACAGGGATTTGGATGGATGTTGTATAGATTGAAGAAAGAAATTTGTCCCCCACTACCTCTGTATGTTGGAAATTAATTCTTTGAAAATACTAAACAAGCCCAGGAAGAGGTAGATACCCTTCTTTCTTATCACTTCGGGGAAGAGAGATTCAAAAGAAATGATCCTAAGGGTATTTTCAAGGAACATTTCAATAACATTAGGTTTCCTTATGAGTATACTACATATTTGTGGGAAGAGGAAGAAGTACATTGGAACGCTAGAACATATGATGAAGTTATTTTCACCAATCATGGCCATCCGAAAGGAAGAATTGAAGATGAGGAAATTCCAAGGGAAGCAGCCAGGAAAGAGGCAGAACAAGAAGTTGGGCACCTCTCCCCTATTTCCATCTCATCACACTTGGGATTTGAAGAGGGAGAAGAAGAGGTACCAGCAGAGAAAAAGAGGAGGGATAAAGAATATTTTTTAAAGAATAAAAATGGCGTGAAGAAGCGAAAGATTGAAGCTGACAAAGCTAGAGCTAAAGCTGAAGAAGAAGCAAAATCCACAGGGGAACAAGAAATGACGGAACAAGCAACAACAAATCAAGTAGAGAAAGAAAAAAAATAAGCAATAAACAAAGTTGTTGAAGAAGAAAGACAAAAGAAAAACGCAAAATACAGAAGGGACGACACATGTCCCATGGAAGTGGACATCCTGAGAACATCTATTGCATGTATAAAAACAAATTTGATAGGAAGAGGTTTAAGACTCGAGCTCTGGGAGCCATTTCAACCTAGCGAAGTGTTGGATCTAAGGAGCTTCACTTATGATAGTAAGACTGGTAGGATCGTGCAAGAACGGGTAAATAAATTGTTGGTAACTGAATAAGCCCCTATCTCAATAGTTACCCATGTCACAGTCATAGGAGATGTCAGAGAAGACCCCATTGCCACAACTAAGGCTGGCTCCACTTTCATGAACGCCAACATAGACAACATACAAAGGTTATGCCGACAAAATGAAGAAAAGGATCCAAGCATCAAATAACTAGAAGAAAGACTTTAGTAGGTAAATATTGATGAGAGGAGCGTCCAAAGATTCAAAGTCAGTGTTGAAAAGGTCAGAAATGAGCTAGAAGGATCTCTCATTGACATGTATGCCCACATGCACCTCTTCCAAAATGTGGCTACAATGGTCATTGAGAAAAATAATCACGTACAAATGAAGCTGTCGCAATACAACACCATTCACAAAGGTGTATCAGACATAGATGAATGGATAGAAGAGAATCCAGATGCACCATCTGAGCTTTATCGGCCATCAAAAGCAGAGAGAAAGACATATTTATATGCATTGGATCATTGGCAACAGACAAGACAAATGGATGATAAAGAAGTCACCAGATCTATGGAAATATGCTCGAGGATCCATAAAGCTACCCAAGAACTTATGAGGAATGGCTAACTCCCAAGATTAGATGAACTTGGGAAGAACCTGGTGACAAAAGAACTGGTGAATGTAGTACATGATAGCACCAACAGTAGGAAGGAAGTAGTTGAAGAAATTGCCTTCGTCTCCATAGATCTCATTGATCAACACTTTCTACAGCTAGTAAATATTCATACTATGGTATAAGATTTCATGACGAAACTGGAAAAGGATATGGGCACTCTCGAGGACAATATTGTGTTGATCAATGCAACATTAGAACAACTATTGTACATAAGGATTGAATCACTATATGATCAACTGAAAGTTTGGAGAGCTTACCTCAGCAACAGAAATCCATAAGAAAAGGACAAAATACTTATTTTTGTTTTTTCCTTTTCCTAACCAATCCCAATTTCGTCTCATTATGTACACTTGTCATTAGGAATGAGAAGGTGAACAAGTTTTTGCAACTACTCCTTCAAGAATAAGATGAAGAGTCACATAGGGGTTACTAAACATTTGTATAAAATAGAATAGAACCCCATTTCAAAATGACTTTTTGGCTTTTCAAGCAATGTATAGACTCAATAATTGATTCAAGGACTTATACTTTGTTAATGAATATTGAGAATCCCTTAGGGCCAGTTGTGATAGAAGGAATTCTTGTGTATGATCAAATCTGATCTGAGAACTATTTCTGGTAAAGATGGGCATTGTTCCTATGGAATGTAAGAATGTTATGTTGTGATAGAATAACTCTCATACACTCTGTTTTATTCTTCAGTTTAGAGTATTTATTTAAATTTCATAATTCCTTGAGATTTGTGATTTGTTGATGTATGCATTATTGTAATCTAGACTACTCTAGTTATACGTATTTGTATACACTTGTTTCTTATCTTTCTCTTTTATATCAGTTATCTGTGTAGAAGTAGTGTAGGACTTGGCTTCAACTTACAACTCACTGGTCACTTTAGTATGCTCCTAGCTAAGATAGGTTAAAGTAGGTTAGTGTTAATCTAGCTTGCATTTTATACATAGTCTTCATATACATATTTACATTTCATATCCACTCATCACCCACCCTCATCGGAAAACCGGTCCGCAACCAATCAAAATCCCCAAAAATAGTAACAATGGCATTTGGGCCAAATTCTGAATGGGTCTCCTAATCCAAACAGTGTATAGTCTATTTGGGACTCTGTACCGGGGATAACCCCTTGCTCTTTTCAAGTGAATTTGAACCCTTCAACAGAATATAAATACACTATTCCAAAATATGATTCCTTAAATACAATATTTTCCAAAACATCTCTCCAATGGTTGTACTCATGCCTCATTCTTAGTTCTGAGCGTAAAGTTACAACATTCACATGCTACAATTTCCACCTTCTTAATACTACATAATTATTTTATTAATTTATGAGAAACTTTTAGTGTCCAATTTAAAGTTCTAGGTGGATATATGTGTTCTCCTCCTCGACACCTTTCTAATGGCTTTTCGTTTTCTCAAATCAAAGCTTTGAGATGAAAGTTATGGTTTGGGGAAGTCTTGATTGTTTTTCCCAATTTATCCATGTATGCTACATGTATCTTATTTCTCTTCTTGAACATTTTTACATATCTATATACCAAATCTGGATCCATGGATGTCTTCTACGGTTCATAATCTTTCTATAGATTTCTCATGTGCCTCAACCAAACTTCTAAGCAAGGAGTTATTCCCTTTGGAATTAGACTGGTCCCAAAATTTTACCTCAATTGTTTTAGTTGTAACTTTCTCATATGAGTTCTGTTTTGTGCTCATAATAGCTCATTAGATTGCTCTCTCTGATTTATTTTATTTATATTCTCATGGGTTTTTTTTTTCCTAAAAACGTTGTTTAGGGCCTAAAAATTTCCCCGCAAGTTAATGACCTTCAAAAACCTGAAAATTTCATAGAAAATTGACCATTTTTAGTGTTTTAAGAATCCTTTAATTTGAGCCATCGATCTCAAATCGAAAGAAATATTGATCGTTGATCCACTCTCTATTGACAATAAGTGATCATATATTCCTTATTATAAACCAAACTTTCCCACCAATCTCCCCGATGCCCAATCATCGACCATCAATCATTTCTCTTCGCAAATCAAAAGTCGCCCACAAATCGCATTGATCCTCGATCATCGACGATTGGCCATTGGTGAATTCCTTTGACGAACAACTTAGTTACAATTTCACCAAACCCCGACCATTGGTTGTCGATCATCTCTTGTCCGATGTGGAAACTATGATGACATGGCATGAAATGTCATCCCGAGGCAATGACTTGGCTGACATGGAATGATACATGGATGTTGGCGTGGCATGCAACTTCATCACCCTCTTTTCCTATATCGACGATCAACCATTTATCTTGGACGAATTTAAAAAAACCTTGCTAAATTTGTCGGTGCCTAATCATCGACCATCAACGATCGAAGATTTCTCTCGGTCAAATCAAAAATCTCACCAAATTTGGAAATCTATGATCATTAACCATTAGTGATCGATTATCCCCTTTGGATGCATGAAATCTTCACCAAATTTTCTCAATCCTCGACTGTCGGTCATCGATGAATTTTGTTGGCAAACTTCGACACTTAGAAATTTTGGCTAAATTCCCAGACGAATATGGATCATCAATCTCCCACTCAAAATCATCTCATCTATTGATTATGTTCTAACATCCCAATGAATGAAATGGATCCAGACCATCGATTTATCTCATCTTCCCAATTGCTCAAAATTAATTTCGGTTGTCAATCTGGTAACTTTGAAAACATTTGAAGTTTTTAAATTTATTAAAATGAATTTGGTTCATTGATATCGAGATCGAACATGATCTTGATTCATCATCTTTGCCCAAATTCTACAGTGGCCTTTAAAACATGAATATCAACCTTGCAGGTCAAATTTAACTCTGGAATACGACCGATTAATGCCATTAAACATTTAAAACATTTTTTAGGCAGCTAAATATTGAATTTTCCCACGAATTTGGGGATTTCCACTATGTCTCTCCACTATTTTCCCTAAATTTGCCCAGTCTAAAGTCTGTAACAATGAATTTTCCCAGATCCACATTGATTCTTGGCCCATACGGGTCGAGTATTGAAACAATAGCTCTGATTCCGCTCTATGACATAGCCAACCCCCCAACTAGGTCACATCACTGCTAAAACAACTCAATAAAAATGTATGATACCAAATCTAAATGTTGAAATAAAACACATCATGACATTCCAGCTCATGCAATTTTCTATGCTACTTAAAAATGTAAATGCAACTACTTTGACTGTGCATAAAAACAACTAACCAACATACAACAACATTCAACCACAAAAATAGATATTTGAATGCATCATTCTGCTCACAAAAAGTAGCATTTAACTAAGATCACTCAGAGTAAATTGCTCAACAAATACATCAACATTTAACATGAATAAACATAGCAGATAGGAATGCTTATCTTATAAAAGTATGCAACTCGTTGTAGAGTATGGACGTTCCTCCCAACCATAGACCTATTATTCCAATTCTCAATAACAAATCACCCTCGAGTTGGGGCTATTAATCCATAGGAGACGGTGATCCCTAAGTCTAGCTAATGGCCCCCTCTCAAATAGTCAAACTCACAACTAATTCTAGTCCACCCACCCTCTTCTCCTCAACCTGCACAACCCAAGGGATGGAATCCCCCTTCACTACTCATAGTCCCTCAGGCCTTTCCACTCCCCTCTAGGGATTCCAACATAGGTTGGACAAAAATTCTACTTGTTGGAACCTCAGGAATTCAACAACTGCAACATGAATTTGCCTAGCAAAAAAATGCATGCTTCCTTGGTGATTTTTGAACAACAAGTTACTCTCAGGTTCACATCCTCTTTCTCCATGAATTTTTAGCTCCCAAACAAATGCTAAATTTTCCCACAACAACTACCATCAAGCTTAAGCACTTAGAACTTATTTTCTACCCAGAAAACTCCATGTAAAAAACTAAAAACGTGAATGTTTAATGATTCTAGTCTTCATACCATACAAATTTCATCTCTTTCTCTTAGTTGCTTGACTTGCACAAGTTGATTGTACTCAACCCCCATGCTCTCAATAATTATGAGATGTGACTCTCACACCCACCCTCTTACATGAATTCAATGACTGGGCTCTAGAAGACTCAACAACTGATGGAAGGTCCATGTTAAGGATAATTTAGAAAGAAATAAAAAATGTGTTTTGGTTTAATAGACATGGGTAAACTCTTCCCCCATTGTAACCCTTTCCTCTCTTGTGGAAACTTATCCCCCAAATCTTTGCCTGTGTCCATCTGCAACTGACAATACATTTTATTCGCTATATTAAATTTACATTATTTATTCAGTCATACTTTACATTTACAATATACTTCACTAGTTTGGGGTTTGAAAATGGAGGTGTTATACTTAAACTCAATATTTTTTGATAAAATTTGTTGAATAAGTATAGTAATATGTCCTTGAAAACACCTCCAAACTTTAGAGTCTAAATCAAATAATTGAAGGTGTGATGGTCTAAATATTGTGGCCCTCTCATGTTGAAATATGTAAATATGGAAAAAAAAAAAACTAATTTTATGTATGTAATATTTATAAATATTGAGGATGCTCCTACATATGTAGGTGAAAACTAGATAATATCTCAAGATATTAGAAGTATAAATAAAAATGGGTATGAAAAATATATAAAAAAAAATGATTTACTAAGATATGTAGTGTAAATGGAAAAAAACAAAAATGGTTGCCCAAGTAATGTAAAAGGAAAAAATAAAAAATGGCCGCCTACGATATGTAGTATGTAGTGTAAATGGAAAAACAAAGAAAGGGAGGACGTTAATTTGAAAAGTGTAATGGAAAGGGGTTTCAACAAAAGCATTTTTAAATGTAAAATAAATTAAAGATATTCTATAATATATTGATTGTGTAAATTCTATGACAAATGTTTAAAAATAATAGTAGTGGATAATCAATCCATGAAAGAAATTTTGTAGTGATTCATTAAGAAAAATTATGTAATTTAACCATGTTATATTATGATTTTTTTTAAATCATTTTTATATAAAATTTAATTAAAATTTTAAAAGAATTATTGGAATTATAAATATTAGTTGTTGAGATTGTATAATTCAAATGTAATGGGGATTTTTAAGGATGTTGAATCCATTTTTGTAATTAAAAATACAAATTCAACAATGAAAAAATACAATTTCAACAATTCTTTTATAAGCAGATTATGATAATAATTGTTGAAATAATACAAATCATAAAACATTTAAACTTCTCGATAACAAAAAAATTGTAATAAAAAATATGAAAAATCGTCCATTTAACACACAAAGACAAACAACTCCTAGAATGCTAGAAGATTTGTTACAAAATCATAAGTATCCTAGTGGCAAGTTGTGTGCACCTAAGGCTGATACCAGTAATGTGCACATTCTCCAAACTACGATGAAGTCCAAGCAACTATGGATACCTTATTTTGCAAGTTAAAGTCTTACATCATTATCGCTCTATGGTTCTGCACATATATTATTGTTATGGACATCAGAGTGAGAGGCATAAGTAACCAAGCCCCTTCCATAATGTTAACGCGAGAAATGGAGAAGTAAAGGGTTTTGAAATGCATAATTTTAATGATAGCATTGGGATATTTGAAATGCATAATTTTAATTTTTTAATTTTTTTTCTCAATGGTTTCTAAATATTTTTATTAAAACTTTTTATACGGATTTAGTAGTATATGTTTTTTTGTGTTCCACTTTCTTTTTAGGTGGCATATTTTTTTGGCTTCTAAAATAGTTCTTTATACGCTTACAAAATATTTTTTAGCTTATGCTTATATTATTTCGTACATCTTTCCAAGGTTGCCTCTATTACTATTGATTCATTTTCTTTATGGTTCTGTTTCAATCAGATGTTTGAAACGATCAATTTCTTAGAATTGTGGGAACTCACGAAAGAGATATTAGACTTCCCTTATATGCATTGATGATAAAAAGATTTACCTTCCTTGACCAGATGATAGTGGTTTACCTTTCTCATGAAGATGGAATCCCTCATATACATGTTAGGACAACCAAACACTACATGGAACACATCAATGGGTACAATACCCACCTCTAGTTCATGAATAAAGTTTTTATAAATAGAAAATTTAAACTTAGTCAACTGTTTGATAACTTTTAAATCTACATTCTTATTTACCCATCCCAAGAGATATGGATGAGCATGATTGTGCACCTCTAAGCCAAACTTACATACCAAGTCCTTTGCAATGAGATTGCCTTACGAACTAATATCGAATAAAGCATCTACTTTGTTCTTCTTGATCTAAATCTTGATATGGAATAACTTTGTTATCTCATTCTCCTCATTTTAATAAAGGATACTTAGGTCCACCTCCTTCTACACTGTTGTGCAGACTATTTTCTTATCCACATCTAAGATGATTTCTTTCTCCTTTCTTGCTTCCATGCTTATAAGAGTCTTCTTCATGCATTGCACCCTAGTTATAATTGTTGGGATTCAAATCTAGATGCAACATCAAGCATTTTTCGGTAGTGTGACCACCAATGTTGCAATGGTCACATTTGTTGTTAGGGTCCTTGCACACATTTTTAGTGGTGACAATCTTCTTATTTTCCCCTTAACCCTTCTTTAAAGTGCCTCGTTGGTTAGGGCGCTTCAAACCACTTGATTGCCCCTTTTTCTTGTCAAAATTAATGTATTGGATCTGCACATGACTAATCTATATCCTTGGGTTTAAATGGCATAAGGTTACTCCTTATGTGATTGTAAATGCCACCCATATACTCAATGACCATTCCTAAGTTCTTGGGAGAGCTCCCCAACTTATTGGCAACTTTCTTTTAGAACTATATAGTGTACTCTTGTATATTATTTCCTTGCCTTTGTCAATAGTAGTTTCGTTGAATCCTCTAGTCATTTTCATACTTGATAGAAAGAACGGGACTTGAGGAATTGTTGAATACCTCCCACTCAGTTACTGATGGGTTTTTGTTCAACCTAAGGGTCGTGACATAACTTTCCCACCTATTAGTATGTGCATAAAATTCTAGCTTAAGTGTGGAGAAATTTATTTTATGCTCATTCCCTACATGATGCACACAAAAATGTACTGATCTATAAACTATCATGAGTATTCCACTAGAACAGTTCGTCACAACAGATCTAATAAATAAAACCGAAATCTACCTATGAAGGTTAAATTCCTTTATATTTACAAAATATTTGGTTATTGATTTTCTATTTATGCATGAAATAGATAAAATTCAGAAAATAAATAACATTAAAATACAATTGCACACCATCCAAAAAATGACATAAGATATGACCTAGGAAACCCAATACAGGAGAAAACCCAACTAGAAGGTGAGGTTGTGCTGCTCTCTTTTCTTTGATATATAAATGATGAAAGTACAAACAAAGAGGCACTCTCCGTGGAGTTTCTTTTGACCCATGGCCTGTATGGATGCTATAGAATCTCTCCTCCACTGTTATGCTCACATAATACCACTCTCATATGTTTTTCTCATCTATGGAACAAGATACAATGCAAAATAATGGAACCTCTTCTCCTCCTAATGGCCCTGTGTTTAACATAGCTCGATAGCCATATAGGGGTAGGTTTTTTACTTCCTCAACCCTCAATTGTGGTAGGGTTTTGAACCTTATATAATATTCTTTAAATTCCTCACATGGATAGCCCCATATGCATGAGTAATGGGGACTGATGTGGCATCCTCTCATACCATGGTGGTCAACACGATAGGTCAACTTGCGAGAGGCATAACTTTTGCATACGAACTCCAATTGACGAATGATTTGCACTGTTGGAAAGGTCTCAGAGTGTAGAAAACCATCAAGGGTGTGTTGATTTTTCAATAAGCTAGGATCAATCATGAATTTCATTCCATTTTAATCATTTTAATTGAACCATAAACAATTTGTTGAAGCAACCAAGATCAAAAGAAGAAATACCATGCACAAGTACACAAGAAGTATCCTGGGAAACCCTTCTCAACAAGGGAAGAAAATACAACCAATCTTTTTCTATATTCTTCAAGAGAAATACCTCCCACACCATAAACCTAGCACACAAAAGGGTTCTCACAAAACCTAGAAGACTAGCGCCCAAGAGAGGTGTGCACTTTTCCCAAGAACAAGTACTTGTTGAAATTTGCAAACTCGCACTTGTGTTATATTCCTTAATGGGGAATTTACCTTTATTTATATTATACTGAGCTTATCAACAGTAGTGTCTATTGGAACAATAGGGCCGACCTCAATAACTCAAAATATAATTAATAATCACCATATTAATTATCTTTTACATTAATTATCTTTCACTTTATGGTGGGGTCGACCTGTACCCTTTACATCACAAATAGGGTTATAGGTAAGTCTGACTCTTGTACAATATAGCAAGGGGTCTCATACACCCACTAGTTCTCAGCCACTGGGGGCACATCCATTTATTCTCAACCACAAGGATGTCCACATCTCTATCTCCCTGCGTCTCACAGGAGAACCACATTCACTAGTGCTCAACCACTAGGATCACATTCATCTGTGCTCAGCCACAGGCACATCCAACTCAACATATCTCTTTCTCACTGTGTTTCACAGGAGAATCATCTGGAGTATCACATCATCTCAAGTCTCTGTACAAAGGAGACTAGTACATTGTTTCATCTTTGTCTTAGAGAGAATGACACACAAAACTCATGGGATTCCCCACACAGGGGCACACAACATTCCATCTCTATCTCATAGAGGAACCACACACCTAGATCATGGGCTTCCTCACCCCACACAGGGCCACAACGTTCCATATCTGTCTCATATAGGAACCACACACCCATCTCATGGAATTCCTCACCCCACACAGGGACACAACGTTCCATCTTTGTCTCGGAGAGGAACCACACACCCATCTCATGGGCACACCCAACTCATGGGCTCTCTCTCAGGTCGAATCACTCACTCTATATCCTGGAGGATGTCTCACACATCTATAATCATCAAAACTCCCTCTCAGTTAGGGAGACATTCTCCACCAGGCCAAGTCTCTCACAGAAGTACTCAAACTTCGTGTTGGCAAGCGGTTTGGTGAAGATGTTTGCAATCTGATGATGGGTAGGAATGTAATGCACGTGTACTATTTTCCTCTACACCATGTCTCTGATATAGTGATATTTTATCTCTATGTGTTTCGATCTATCATGAAACAAAGGGTTCTCAGAGAGCTTCACGCAACTCTGGTTATCACAATGAATAGTAGTAGAATCCATCTCATGATCGAATAAATCTATCAGAAGTTTGTGAAGCCACACTGCTTCGCGGAATGCCACACTCAATGATATGTACTCTGCCTCTGCGGTACTCAATGCAACAGAGATTTGTTTCCTGCTACACTAGGAAACCATGCCAGACCCTAAAGTAAAGCAACATATCCCTCCAGGCTCAAGTCTACACTAGATGCATATCTCAAGCCATATCCAAGTGTGCCTTGTAGGTATATAAATACATGTTTTGTTTCTATTTAGTGAGTCTGTCTCGATTGGCTCATGAACTGGCTAAGCACATTCATTGCATAACATATATCAGGTCTGGTGTTAACTAGATACATCAGTGATCCAATCAATTGTCTATACAAGTGTGGATCAATCTCTCCTAAATCAACATCACTCATCTTTCTTAAATACATCACCATTGGTGTAGGCATGGATTTGCATTCTGTCATACCAAACTTTTTCAATATCTCCACAATATATTTTCCTTGACTCGGGAAAATCTCATTTGTCCTCTTACATACTTCTAGTCCCAAGAAGTAATGCATTAAGACTAAATCCTTCATCTCAAATTTAGCAGTCGATGCTTGTTTTCATTCAACAATGAGTCTCTCTGAACCGGTGAGGAAAAGGTCGTCCACATATAGGACCAAGATTAAGCACTCATTTCCATCAATGTGATAATATAGGTTTGGATCAACAACACTCTTGTTGAAGCCCAAACTCATCAGGAATCCATCCATTTTCTCGTACCAAGCACGAGGTGATTTCTTTAGTCCATACAGGGATTTCTTCAACCTGTGCACATGATATTTTTTGTTGTGTATAACGAATCCTTTTGACTGCTTGATATAAACTTCTTCCTCAATTTCACCATTGAGAAAGGATGTCTTTACATGCATATGTTGTATATTCCAACCCATGGAAGAAGCTAGTGCAATGATGGAATAGATGGAAGTGTATCGGGATACTGGAGCAAAAGTCTCATCATAGTCAACTCCCTCTATTTGCGAGAAATCTCTGGATAAAAATCTCGCTTTGTATTTCTCGATGCTTCCATCAGCTGCATTCTTGATTTTATAAATCCATTTGGAAGTCACTACGGATTTTCCTTATCGTCTCAGAACTATATCCCATACATCATTTTTCAATATAGACTGATATTCTTCTTTCATGGCATCTTGCCATACTATTCACCTGAATATTCTCCATGACAAGGAGGCCCAGAGACAATGATGTGGCTCATGGCTGAAAGGTAGCTTGAGAATATCTTTGGTCTCTTTCTTTCTCTGGTTGTCCCTTGAGGGGTTGTATGTCTCTCTGCTTCCTGTAGAGTTTTTCGGGCCCAAGCATGCCTTTTATGTCCTACTGCAATATCTCTGGGCATGTCAATTAGAGAAATTGGATTAGCTGGAACAACTAGAATAATGTTTGTCTCCCTCTAAAATGTTGAAGGGGGAGAAGGTATTTTCTCACTATCAATATCCATCTGAGATTCTCTGGATCTTTGGAAGGCTATCTTTTCTTCAAAAGTAACATCTCTGCTTATCTCAATCTGTCTCTGACTGGGAATGTAGATCTGATATGCCTTCGAGGATTCACTGTAACCTACAAATGTACCCTTTCTCCCTGAAGGGTCTAGCTTGGATATCTTCTCTTTGGGTACATGAAAATATACTCAGCACCCAAATATCCCAAAGTTTCCAATTTCAGGCTTCACTCCAGTGAAGGCTTCTTTTGGAGTTATGTTCTTCAAGATCTGATGAGGACTCATGTTCTGAACATACATTGTTTCCATGCATGCTTCTTCTCATAGATTCATAGTTGGAATCTAATCATGTATCATTTCTTTGGTTTCTTCAATGATAGTTCTGTTCTTCCTTTCTGCAACCCCATTTTGCTAAGGATTGTAAGGAACAATGAACTCCCCCTTGATCCCTGCTTCAATACAAAAATTGTTGAAATATTTGGAGGTGTATTCTCCTCCATTATATGATCTTAGTACCTTGATATTTTTTTCCGGATAGGTTCTCAACCTGATCTTTGAATTATTTAAATTTAGCAAGGACTCCATCCTTGTTCTTTAGGAAGTAAATCCAAGTTTTCTGAGAGTGATCATCTATGAAGAGTACATAGTACAAGTAACCATTCAAAGATGCAACAGTCATTGGCCCACACACATATGAATGTATCAAGTCCAATATTTCCTTGGATCTATTGTCACTACTCAAGAAGGACCTTTTAACATTCTTCCCAAGAGAACAACCTTTCCAAACACCTTTATGTTGAATCTGTATCTCTAGAAGACCTGTTACCATTTTCCTTAGAGATGGGAGAGCTCTATAATGAATGTGAGTAAGTCTTCTATGCCATAGCTCAGTCGAGTTGATAGTGTCATGTAACAAGGCTTGGAGTGGTTTGATGGTTAATATGTACAAGTTTCTTTCTTGAACAACAATTACCTTGGTAGAATTTATGTGTGAGTCTTTATGCCATGCAATAACTCTTCCTTCTGAAAAGGTAACCTTGTAGATTTTGTCTTCCAAGGCAGAAATGAAGACAAGGTTCCTCTTCATTCCAGGTACATATAGTACTTCATTTAGTTGAATATGCATATCTGAATCTAGTTGGAAGGTATAAGTTCCAACCCCTTTCACATTATATCTGGCATCGTCTCCAAGGACAACATGTAGATGTGTCTCTTTCTCAACAAAATTTGTTAGGTGATCTCTAAAACCGGTCATGTGCCTAGAGGCATCACTGTCAATTAACCAAGTATTATCATTGGTAGGGACCATACATGAGAGTGTTGTGATGTTGATGTCTTCATCTCCTTGAAGTCTTGGCTTCTAGTAACTGAGTTTTCTTGATCCACCAATCCTATCTTCCATCATGATTTTGTTCATCATATTTTTAGATTCTTCACAAACCTTATTCAATTGGGCTAGAAAACCTAACGTCTAGGCTAGGATAGCACTTTTAGGTATTATGACTGTCAACAATAATCCTTGAAGGATAGGAGAACACTAGTGAGCTAAATGTCTCCTTCAATGAGTTACATAAACCCTGATTCTGAAATTTCTACAAAAATTAGCGAAACCCTAGGGCCAAAAAATCAAAATGATCGAAAATAAAATCTGAAGCTTGCTAGAGGTGTGCTGAAGGAGGTCATACACTCCTATGCACTTTTTAGCCCTAGTTTCCAAGTGAAAAGTGTTGACACTCCTCAGAAAGGTAGGTTGTATAGAATTTCTGGAAACCCTAAGAGGGTCGTACAGTTTTATAGAAGAGAGAGGATGACTGAAATTTACTTGTGCAATGGGTTCTTCAAGACCTATGCTCTGATACCGTGTTGATTTTTCAATAATATAGGCTCAATCATGAATATCATTCCATTTTTATCTTTTTAGTTGAACCATAAACAATTTTTTGCAACAACCAAGATCACAAGAAGAAATACCATGCACAAGTACAGAAGAAGTATCCTGGGAAACCCTTCTCAACAAGGGAAGAAAACCCATCCAATCCTTTTCTATATTCGTCAAGAGAAATACCTTCCACACCATAAACCTAGCACACAAAAGGGTGCTCACAAACCCTAGAATACTAGCGCCCAAGAGAGGTGTGCACTTTTCCCAAGAACAAGTACCTGTTGAAATTTCCAAACTCACACTTGTGTTATATTCCTCAATGGGGAATTTAACTTTATTTATATTAGACTGAACCTATCAAAAGTAGTGTCTATTGGCACAATAGGGCGGACCTAAATAACTCACAATATAGTTAATAATTACTATATTAATTATCTTTTAAATTAATTATCTATTACATTAATTATCTTTCAATTTATGGTGGGGACGACCTGTACCCTTTACGTCATAAATAGGGTTATAGGTAAGTTTGACTCTTATACAATATAGAAAGGGATCTCATACACCCACTAGTGCTCAGCCACTAGGGGCACATCCATATGTTCTTAGCCATAGGGATGTCCACATCTCTATCTCACCACGTCTCACAGGAGAACCACACTCACTAGTGCTCATCCATTAGGATCACATTCACTTGTGCTCAGCCACAGGCATGTCCAACTCAACAGATCTATTTCTCATTGTGTCTCACAGGAGAATCATCTGGAGTATCACATCATCTAAATTCTCTGTACAGAGGAGACTAGTACATCATTTCATCTCTGTCTCAGAGAAAACTACACACCCAACTCATGGGCTTCCCCACACAGGGGCACACAAAATTCCATCTCCATCTTAGAGAGGAAGCAGACACCCAACTCATGGCCTTCCTCACCCCACAAAAGGCCACAACTTTACATCTTCATCTCAGAGAGGAACCACACACCCAACTCATGGGATTCCTCAGCCCACGCAGGGCCATAACGTTCCATCTCTATCTCGAAGAGGAACCACACACCCATCTCACGGGCACACCCAACTCATGGGCTTTCTCTCAGGTCAAATCACCCAGTCTGTGTCCTGTAGGATGTCTCACGCAGATGTAATCATCAGAAGGGTGTGTGCATAAGTTTTGAACACCAAAACCCCAATTTGTTTTGTTTAATTCCTAAAAATGGCTCCAAAAGGTTCCATACCCCAATTTTCCAAACTGTGACCTTCCACTAAAATGGCCTTGCAAGATAATTTCTCTAATTTTTTACACTATGAAAGGATCAAGATAGATGAAAAACAATATAATTATCCAATTTGGATAATACCTCCCCATTTAGGGAGGCTTTTGGTCCCCAAAATATTCACTAAATGAGGTGAGGAAATTTTTCCTCTACCTCCTCCTTGGAGTACCACTTTGATTTGCCTGGAACTCATCCTTTAAACCCAATTTTCCAAAGTTTATGTTTCCCCTATCTTGTAGTTCTAGACCACTTCTAAAAAAATGTGTCCTCTGCTAACTCTGCCTGATCATATGGTGCTAAGTCCTCTATGGAAGGTAGAACCTGCTCCTCTTGATCCAACATGGAAGTCTCATATAGTTTAAGATTCTCCACATTCACTATTGAGTAAAAGAGCATGTATGGGGGTAGACTGAGTCTGTAGAAATGATCTCCCACCGTTTCCAATACCTCAAAAGGACCATACTACAAAGCCTTGATCTTCTTACCATGACCATGTAGCCTTTGCTTATTCAGCTATAACCATATTTTGTCTCCCACTCTAAATATTCTCTATGTTTTGTGTTGGTCATGTCTAGCCTTGTACTTTTCTTGTGACCTTTCGTGTCTCTTTTACTTACAAATGGATATTCCTGATCCTCTCAACAATTTTAATTGATTTTAATGCATCTCATGTAAGGTCCTCCCTCACTCCTCCTTGATTTCCATATACACCATCTAAGGGTGAAGGTGGAAAATATCCAAAGAAAGTTTCAAAAGTTGATTACTAGTAGAAGTGTGGACTGCTCTGTTATAAGAGTGTTGTATATAGATCAAATTTCCATCCTAGGTCTTCAGGTGCTTCTAATTGTAACCCCTCAAAAGATGCACCAAAGTCCATTTAACTACCTTTTTCTCCCCATCTGTCTGTGGATGGAATGTTGTAGACCTCTTCAACTTAGTGTCCATATTCTCCCACAATGTAGTCCAAAATTCATTGAGAAATCCCGTATCGCTATCTAAGATGATACCCCTTAGTATCCCAAATTTCACCCAGACCTGTTCAAAGAACAAGTTTGTTTCTTCATGTCCCTTGATGGTATTTTTACTAGGCATGGAAATGAACATTTTGTTGAACCTGTCAACTACCACAAATAAATAGTCATGTCTCTTCCGTGTGGTTGGTAAATCTCCCATAAAATCCATGGAAATGCTTTCCCAATTTTGAGTGGGTACAGGTAAGGTATGGTATAGACCTTGCTTCTTATTATTGGGATTTTTGGTACAAAAATTTATACATCCTCTAATATACCATGCTACATATTCTTGCATTATGGGCCAGTAGACATATCTTTGTAAATTGGAAATTGTCTTCCCAACACCAAGATGTCCTGCAATCTTGAAGGTGTGAGCCTCTCTGACAATTTTCATTCTTTCACCTTTAGGGACATAAATATTGTCAATATTGTAGAGTAAACCATTTTGGAAATCATATTCATTCTTGTTGTCACCTTCTTCTATATAAATTTTGTTGGAATATTCGCCAATACTGAGAGGGGGGGTGAATCAGTATTGAGCACTTTTTACCATTTTTAATCATAACTTGTAAACATTATGTCATCAACAATTTATCACTTACGATTGCATTCAAGATATCATAAACATATAACCATAGATACATAGTACACAAAAAATTTATTTGGAAACCTAAATGGGAGAAAACCACAGAACACTTTTTAATATATATATATATATATATATATATATATATATATATATATATATATATATATATTGAATATTACATCCACATGAAGTACCTATTTTCGATATTCTCCAACACCAAATGGAAGGAGGCACCAACCCCTTGTTTACAAGTTCCAACCTGAAGGAATCTACAACTCCCTAGATTCTCCAGCTCCAACCCCCCATTTTATAGGCTCCAACTTGAATGAAGCTCCAAATCCATTGATTCTCCAGCTCCAAGTGGAAGGAGGTTCCAACCGAAGGAAGCTCCAACTCCCTAGATTCTCCAGCTCCAACTGGAAGGAGGCTCCAAACCCCTAGTTTATAGGTTCCAACCTGAAGGAAGCTCCAACTCCCTATATTCTCCAACTCCAACTGGAAGGAGGCTCCAACCCCCTTTCCTTGCCCCTTCCTTCCTCCCGAAAATATAAATGAGAGAATCAACCTGTAACTGTTAATGTCACTGATATTGATACATCATCATCATCAAAACTGGTTCAAACAAACAACCACATAAAGCTTATGCTAAGATCTCCAATAATATCCCCCAAATCATCTACCCAATATCACCAAGATATGCATTAAACAATGTGCCAAAACCTCCAAGACATGCCTCAAGCATGTGCCAAAACCTCTAAGACATGCCTCAAGCATGTTCCAAAACCTCCAATATATGCCTTCAAACATATGCCAAATTATCCAAGTTATACCTCAAACCATGTTCCAAAGTATCCAAGATATACCTCAAACCATGTGCCAAAATATCCAAGATACAAGCCTCAAGCATGTGCCAAAACATGCCTTAAGCATGTTCCAAACCATCCAAGATACGCCTCAAAGCATATTCCATAAAACCCAAGATATTCCTCAAGCATATACCATAACCTCCAAGATATGCCTCAAATCATGTGTCATAACCTCCAATAAATGCCTCAAGAACATACCAAAATATCCAATATACAAGCTCAAAACATAGAGAAAAACATACCTTTCAACATCTGAAAACCTGGTGCATGAGATCACAAATCATCAAACCTTCCTTAACTTCAACATCAAGAGAATAACACTTTCTTCAAACTTTTCCTTAGCCTCGCAGGACTAGATCAGGCAACAAGCAAGGCCTCGTATGACAATACCAAAACAACATGTTGGGGCTTCGTGGGATACCCTATGCTTGACCTGTGGGAATCTGCTCAAATAGGGTTTTCTGAAAACCCTTCTCCAATCTGCGGCTCCGAGCACTCCCTCCTTTGCACAACTCCATTCTTCACTTTTTCTAAGAAATCACATCCTTGCTTGGTAATAATGAGAGGCTCTTTGATGTGTATTTATGCCCTTCCAAGTAACTTCTTTACTTGATATTTGAGTTGACCTATAACTTCTAGTTTGCAACAACTTTTTCTCCTTTACTTGACTTTAGGGCCAACTTGTAACTTATTTGACCTTATCTCCTAGGCTTCTTGACCATATTTTGGGGCTTGATATTTAAGAGGGTATAACTTTTCAACTGTGAGGAACCATGTGGTGTGCCACCTAGCGTTGGAAAAATCATGACAAGGAATATCAATTTATGAAGGTTTTGAATGAATTTTCAATGTCCTTCATATTATTTTTCTTCAAATAACTTCAAGCTTCATGACCACATCTTCGGGGCTTCTTAACCACTTGACCATATTTCTAGGGCTTCTTGTAGACTTCTTCAAAGTGTCTTCCCATGAGGGACATGCTTAAAGATACGCCATAAGGGGACCACTTTGAATACTTCTTCAAATACACCCATCACTTCTATAGGCATCTGTAATTATACCTCAAACCATGTGCCAAAGTATCCAAGATATACCTCAAACCATGTGCCAAAATATCCAATATACAAGCCTCAAGCATGTGCCAAAACATGCCTTAAGCATGTTCCAAACCATCCAAGATATGCCTCAAAGCATATGCCATAAAATCCAAGATATTCCTCAAGCATATACCATAACCTCCAAGATATGCCTCAAATCATGTGCCATAACCTCCAATAAATTCCTCAAGAACATACCAAAATATCCAAGATACAAGCCTCCAAACATAGATAAAAACATACCTTTCAACATCTGAAAACCTGGTGCATGAGATCACAAATCATCAAACCTTCCTTAACTTCAACATCAAGAGAATAACACCTTCTTCAAACTTTTCCTCAGCCTCGCGGGACTAGACTGGGAAACAAGCAAGGCCTCGCGTGACAATACCATGACAACATGTTGGGGCTTCGTGGGATACCCTATGCTTGACCTGTGGGGGTCTGCTCAAATAGGGTTTTCTGAAAACCCTTCTCCAATCTGCGGCTCCGAGCACTCCCTCCTTTGCACAACTCCATTCTTCACTTTTTCTAAGAAATCGCATCCTTGCTTGGTAATAATGAGAGGCTCTTTGATGTGTATTTATGCCCTTCCAAGTAACTTCTTTACTTGATATTTGAGTTGACCTATAACTTCTAGTTTGCAACAACTTTTTCTNCCATTCTTCACTTTTTCTAAGAAATCGCATCCTTGCTTGGTAATAATGAGAGGCTCTTTGATGTGTATTTATGCCCTTCCAAGTAACTTCTTTACTTGATATTTGAGTTGACCTATAACTTCTAGTTTGCAACAACTTTTTCTCGTTTACTTGACTTTAGGGCCAACTTGTAACTTATTTGACCTTAGCTCCTAGGCTTCTTGACCATATTTCGGGGCTTCGTATTTAAGAGGGCATAAATTTTCAACCATGAGGAACCACATGGCGTGCCACCTATCGTTGGAAAAAACATGACAAGGAATATCAATTTATGAAGGTTCTGAATGAATTTTCAATGTCCTTCATATCATTTTTCTTCAAATAACTTCAAGCTTCATGACCACATCTTCAGGTCTTCTTAACCACTTAACCATATTTTCAAGGCTTCTTGTATACTTCTTCAAAGTGTCTTCCCATGAGGGATATGCTTAAAGATATGCCATAAGGGGACCACTTTGGATACTTCTTCAAATACACCCATCAATTCTAGAGGCGTCTGGAATTATACCTCAAACCATGTGCCAAAGTATCCAAGATATACCTCAAACCATGTGCCAAAATATCCAAGGTACAAGCCTCAAGCATGTGCCAAAACATGCCTTAAGCATGTTCCAAACCATCCAAGATATGCCTCAAAGCATATTCCATAAAATCCAAGATATTCCTCAAGCATATACCATAACCTCCAAGATATGCCTCAAATCATGTGCCATAACCTCCAATAAATGCCTCAAGAACATACCAAAATATCCAAGATACAAGCCTCAAAACATAGATAAAAACATACCTTTCAACATCTAAAAACCTGGTGCGTGAGATCACAAATCATCAAACCTTCCTTAACTTCAACATCAAGAGAATAACACCTTCTTCAAACTTTTCCTTAGCCTCGCGGGACTAGACCGAGAAACAAGCAAGGCCTCGCATGACAATACCAGGACAACCTGTCGGGGCTTCGTGGGATACCCTATGCTTGACCTGTGGAGGTCTGCTCAACTAGGGTTTTCTGAAAACCCTTCTCCAATCTACGGCTCCGAGAACTCCCTCCTTTTCACAACTCCATTCTTCACTTTTTCTAAGAAACCACATCCTTTCTTGGTAATAATGAGAGGCTCTTTGATGTGTATCTATTCCCTTCCAAGTAACGTCTTTACTTGATATTTGAGTTAACCTATAACTTCTAGTTTGCAACAACGTTTTCTCCTTTACTTGACTTTAGGGCCAACTTGTAACTTATTTGACCTTAGCTCCTAGGATTCTTGACCATATTTCGGGGCTTCATATTTAAGAGGGCATAACTTTTCTACCGTGAGGAATCACGTGGCGTGCCACCTATCGTTGGAAAAAAAATGACAAGGAATATCAATTTATGAAGGTTCTGAATGAATTTTCAATGTCCTTCATATTATTTTTCTTCAAATAACTTCAAGCTTCATGACCACATCCCCGGGGCTTCTTAACCACTTAACCATATTTCCAGGGCTTCTTGTATACTTGTTCAAAGTGTCTTCCCATGAGGGACATGCTTAAAGATACACCATAAGGGGACCACTTTGGATACTTCTTCAAATACACCCATAAATTCTAGAGACGTCTGGACGTCTTCTAGGGTTAACATCAATGACAACCATTTTTTCAACAAATTTGGCCCTGTAGATGCTAAAACACCTCCTTGAATTCCTCATTTTCTATTTATGCCTTTTTTTATGCATCATGGTTAAAAGGATCCATGTGCATTAGAGTTCCAAAATATGTAATCTTCGATGTGGGTGGCCATGAAAGCATGTCTGCCAAATTATTTGTGTTACCCTTATTATACTTGATGACCAGATGAAATTGTTTTAAAACCCCATCCACTTGTAATGTCCGGTTTGTGGTAGCTTACTCTGGGCCTGCAAATATTGTATTGGTTGGTGATCTATGTGTATGATTGTCTCATTTCCCATCAGATAATTCTTCAACTTTTAGACATCTTTTACCAAGGCATAGAGATCCTTGTTGTAGGTATGGTAGTTGAGAATTTCCCCATGAAATACTTCAAAATGATAGTATACGAGTCTTCATCCCTGCATCAATACTTCTCCCATGACATACCCATTTTCATTTGTCTCCACTTAGAAGGGATTCTACAAGTTTGGTAGTGCCAACACTGGTGCTTGACTAATCTTTCTTTTCAGCTCATTAAAGGCCTTCTATTGATTCTTCCCCCACTAGACACTCTTACCACTAGTCGTTATGGCATGGAGTGGTGCATCTACTATTGAAAATGAAGATATGAACTTATGCAAATATTGTGTTGCCCCAACAAAACTCCTAACTTTGGTGAAATTTGTAGGAATTGGCGATGTCATGATGGCCTCCATCTTTGCAGGATCTATATTGAGCTCCCATCCACCGATCACATACTCCAAATACAGCAAATACTGCTGAGCAAATTCACATTTCTTGAGAATGGCCAACAACTGGTGTTTTTTCAATGTCTCTAACACCTGCATAAGATGTGAGATGTGCTTCTCCCAGGTAGTTCTATAAACCAATATATCATCCAAATAAACAATAACAAATGAATCTAGAAAAGGGCATAAAACATCATTCATTAGTCTCATAAATGAAGTTAGTGCATTGCATAAACCAAATGGTATAACCAACCACTCATACAAACCTTGTATTGTCTTGAATGAGATATTCCAGTTATCTTCTTATTTGAATTGTACCTGGTGATAGACACTATAATCATCAACAATCTCGAACCAAGAATGATCATCACAATGCCCCTCCTCGAAACACATGGGAAGAACCTCAATCAGGGCCCAATAACAACCATCATCACGAGTGGCATCACTATCCTCCATGACACTTTAAGAAGGAACAAGTAGATCGAAGGAGGAAGGGCTATCACCATCACCATGAATGTGCTCCTCCCCACCCCCTTTTCCATATAATAATTAGGAACAAGAGTTGGCTTCTGGCATAGATTCTGATTTCAAATCCATCTTAGTGAAGTACTTAGCATGTTGCAATTGGTCCAACAAATCATCGATCCTTGGAAGGGGGTATCGATTCTTCAGTGTAATCTTGTTCAATGCCCTGTAATCGATGCACATTCTCCACGTCCCATCCTTATTGGGTACAATTATGATGGGTAACCCACAAGGTGAGG
Source organism: Picea engelmannii (assembly GCA_009831015.1). Taxonomy (NCBI): domain Eukaryota; kingdom Viridiplantae; phylum Streptophyta; class Pinopsida; order Pinales; family Pinaceae; genus Picea; species Picea engelmannii. Next base: position 39,826 of record ML815037.1, on the reverse strand, counting down.
TACTTGGTCAAATCACACCCTACTCAAACAACTATTGCAACTTCTTCTTCACTTCATTCAATTCTAGAAAAGATTCTCTATATAGCCAAATATTTAGCAAAGGGGAGTTTGGAAATAATTGTATTTTGTGCTCCATATCCCCTCTTGGATGGAATCCCTTTAGGCTCCTTGAACACTCCTTTGTATTCCTGTAGAGAATCCTCCAATTGATGTTTCTTCTCTTTACTACACCCCTCTAGGGATGTCTTCACTCTCATTGACTCATCATTAGACTGATTTTATCTTAAGAAAAGAAAAACATATTTCTTACTAGAACTATTCAACTTCTTGTCTTGGTTAGCATTTACCACTGAGGTCTTTGAATTTCATTTATGTGCATTAATGATGTAGGACTTCCCATCCTTGATTAGTCGGTACTATTTGGCTCTTCACATGAAAATTGCATCCCTCATATACATGTAAGGGCTCCCAAACACTACTCTGCATACATCAAGGGGTACTACATCCAATTCCACTTCATCAATAAAATCACCACTTATAGAAAATTTAATATTGCACTATTTCATTACCTTTATCTTTGCATCCTTGTTTACCCAACCCAATGGATAGGGGATATGATGATCATGAACCTCCAATCCAATATTTTTGACTAGATTCGTTTCTATGATATTAGCTTGTGAACTAGAGTTGAACAAAGCATCTATCTTGGCCTTCTTGACCTAAATTTTAATATGGAAGAGCTTGGTCATATCCTTCTCTTCCTAGTGATGAAGGCTACTCAGATTCACCTCCTTATGCACAAATGTGCATACGATATTTTCATCCATATCCGAGCTGATTTCAACCTGATTGCTTGAATATGTTTCTAGAAGGTTCTTTCTCTTTCGGTCCTTCTTGTGGTTCTTTAGGTGCAAATCTGGATGCAGTTTCCAACATATTTCCTTAGTGTGGCCATCAATGTTGCAATGATTGCAATGGTTACTAGGATCTTTTCTATGATGTGTAGTGACTATTGTATTCTTATCTTTTCCCCCTTTCCACTTCTTCTTCTCCTCCTTGGAAGCTTCCTAGTGCTCTTTCTACTTTGAACCACTTGGATGCCATTGCTTTTGGCCTTTGTTTTCCAGGTATTGTTCTTGTACACATGCATCATCCACCATCCTTGGCTTGAAGAGCATCTCCTGCTTTCTTAGTTGACTATGTAAGCCCCCAATATACTTGAGGAGTGCATCTGGGTTCTTGGGAGAGATACCCATCATCATGGACATTTTTCTGAAATTAGTGGTGTACTCCTATACACTATGCCACTGCCTCTTCATGAAGTAGTGCCACCGGATTCATTAGTCCTCTACATACCCAATAGGGTAGAATTGGGACTTGATGATGGTTTTGAATTCCTCCCACCTAGTTGTTGGCATATCACCATCCGACCTAAGTGTTTCTATGTGACTTTCCGACTAGATTAAATAATGGCCCTCTAACTTCAATCTAGAAAATGAAATCTTATGCCCTTCATCTATACGGTGAATGCTAAAATAAACATCTAGTTGTTGCAACCAATGATTAAGTTTTAATGCATCGATCTCACCTTGGTATGGATTTATGTCCATGTTTGCTTCCATATTGAATAGGGATTATGAAGGGTTAATGACACTTGAACTCAACTTCTCTTTCTGAGATTCTTTTCGCGACTCCTTTCCTGAGTCTTCTTGATCTTCTGATTTCCTCTCCAATCTTTTCTTTGAGTTAGAGCCTCCATTATCTCTGAACGATCTAAGATTACTTGATAGAGCCTCAACAAGGAGGTTCATACTACAACTGATGTTGTCAACTTGCACTTCCAACCCTTAAAAAACCTCTTATGCTAGATCTCGAGGGTTATTATGAACAAACTCGTCTACCATGGCTAGGGTTTCTATGACTTCTCTTTAAGACAATTCCTAGATCCTAGAACTTCCCACAAATACTCAAAAGACAAATCTCACTCTTATACCAATATGATCTATAAACTATCATGGACATTCCACTGGAACATTTTGTCACCATAGATCTAATAAATAAAACCAAAATCTACCTATGAAGGTTAAATTCCTTTATATTTCCATAATATTGTTAGGGTGCTAACCCACACATAGGTAGATGTTACCCATGATTTTGGTCGTCGGAATGATGTATTGATGATGGTGTACTCAGGCTCTTCATAAGAACTTTCTCCTGAGAAAAATTTATTTTCATCTCTTCCAAAAAACTCATTTTTGAAGACTGTTCGCAGGTTGCTAGTATATTTGCCTGCGAGAATGCATGATTCTCGCAGGCTGCCTTAAGCCAGGGTGCGAGAAGTTCGCACTGTGTTGAACTGCTAGGGTGCGAACTCTTTCTGAAGCAAGGAAAAAGATGAATTCTCAATGCTTCTAGAAGGGAATCTTCTAGAAGGATGAGATGGCATTTGAATGGTTATCCTAGTACTGGATTCCCTGATATTTTGGGATCATTCTTATCCAAGTAACTAATTCATTCTCTCCTATATATTGAGGGAATTCTCATGGAAAAGGTTAAGCAATATTCATTTTAGAATTGGTGAAAGAATTGTGTGAAGGACTGAAGCTACAACAGCTTGGAGACTCTAGCAAGTTTATCCAAAAGAGTTGACCTTCTTCATGCAAGTGAGCAAGTGTGTGTGTCGGAGCTAAGGGCCATCGAAAGGAAGTTTGCGACATCAAGGCTCAATTTGTAATCTTTACTTTCCATTAATATGATACAGTAGCATGTCCCTTTCCCATAAAGCTAATTCCACTTTATTGTATAATTCCTTGATCATATACATAAATTGACTGTTGAATAGATTGTGTTTTCTTCACTTTGGTTGGTTTGTGTTGTCTTGGTCTTGGCTGCACGAGAGCACTGGAGAGAAGCAGGAGCAACAAAGACCATAAGAAGCAATAATAAGGTATGTTCTTTATTCTTGCCTCCTATTTAATTCAATGGTTATAATCTAGGGAAAGAGTCATGTTCTGTCTTGCTTTGTTATAGATCCACGTGGATCTAGGGAGATCGGTTTGTGTCTGCACTTACGGATTTATCCAATAACAAAATTGGAGAATCCACTGGGGATCAATCCCATTTTCTTTGTGGCTTTTGATATTTTTATGTGGCCATTTGCTCTGATTTTACTTTTCTCATGTCCTATCAATCTTTGAGTCTTCAAGATATCCTGATAGACCCTCTAGGTCCAGAGGCATTTTTCAATTTTGTTTCATTTTCCAAAATTTTGATTATGTTCAGGCATTCTCGCACTGTACTTCATTGCAGCCTATGAGAATAGGTAGAGTTCACACTCTGCTTTTAGGTTTCAATGTGAGGTTCTCGCACCCTGCTCAAGGGTCACCTGCGAGAATCAGTGATTCTCGCATTGTGTCATACTGCCTCTTTGCGAACTCAATTTTTCAAAAATTTGGATTTGAGTTTTGGTATTTTCAACTTCCCATATCAGTTTGATTGCCTCATAAGAGTCTCTTGGATCATTCATTGATATATTTCTTGTCTTCGTTTGCGTGCATGAACAGTCTTAGGATTTCAAGGATTTTCTTGTCATTTTTGGCTTGACTTTCGTTTCTTGACTTTTCTTGGAAAAACCATTCTCTCTGACTTCAAACTCTGAGTGTGTTTGATTAGTTAACAACCAGTGATTGGTTGAAAGTTGAGTGATTGGTTTTTCTCATTTGCTTACGGGTTTGAAAGATCATTTTCTTTTGCATTTGAAAAGACTAAATTGGTTTGCTCTTTATTTTTGCTTTCATTGAAAGAGTGGATTGATTTATTTGCTTATTCATTTGGTTTTTGATTTTTTGTACCCTTGCTATCATAGTGTGGGTCCTTTTTGAAAAGTGAATAAAAATTTTCTCTTTCAAAAAATTCTTTTCGTTTTAGAAAACATTGAAAATCAAATTATTGAGATTGTTGAAGTATTTGAACAAGACACAATAGAGAATTGTCATTTGATAAGTGATTGTTTGCATTTTCATTTTAAAGAAAATTTTGCATAGTAGTTCAAGGTTGATCTGGAAAACTTTCTCTCTCCCATACATAGGATTCATTGAACAAAAAGTGATATATTTCATTCTCATCCTTGCATTGTTGGGTCAGAGTCATACAACATAAGTTTCACTTATGTTTCCTTTTAGTAAACAACAGCTCTTAATAACATTGCGTAATCATAAAATTTATCTAGTAACTCTTTTCTAGGGCTCTTTACACCAACATTTAGCTAGGCTAGCGCTTTGGAGTAGGAAGAGAGATACACTCTCCAAAAGCACAAAACACACAATAGCATCTTGTGTTAGGGAGTGCTAAATTCCATTTGCAACATCTTGTCCTGGGAATCCCTTCTCAAACAAGGGTCAAACACTAGGTCGCATTGATATTGGCAGAGTTATTCACCCTGCTTTGTTGATATCGGTGTAGAGATTGCACGTATTACGGGGATCACTCGGAGGTATACCCACAATGATGAGTGGAAACCTTTTGAGTTGATTTTGAGCTAGATACCCTGCCCTTGCGTGTGGATCGGACTGTCGACTGTTCCCCTAGGATTTATTGTTGTTGGTGGTGACCTTAGTGGCCTATCTCTCTAGGTTCTTACCCAAGGTGACTATGGAAGGGCAAGTCTTCATGGTACCTGGAATTGACGTTGACCAAACTCACTGGGGCTCCTTGGAGGGTATACCCACAATTATGTGTGGGAGCTTGCACCAGGGTGTAAGTCTGTTAAGCAGGTCGTCAGCGTAACTTTTCCACCCTAGCCCCGCCCCTTCTCATCTCATTGTTGCGACGTTGGATTTCATCACCAACTAGTGGCTTCGAAATTAGAAGGTCTTGTTTGCCTGGTGATTTATTCCTAGATTTTGTTTACTAGTGCGTGTTGTTTGTTTCTCGAATTTGACCATAGGATTTTCTTCGCGAAGTTTGTTACTCGTTTACAATAGCTCCCCCACGTCATTCACGTAGAATGCAAGGTTTATCTCCAGAGCATCTGGACGGTTCTCAACCCTTGCCTACAGGTACACCTGAGGGCTCTCCTCGTCAAAGTGAAGCCACAGTCGTCACCACACCACAAGTGGAACGAACTAACTCTCTAGAAACTTTCCAAATTACCAATACTTGAGAGGACTTTCAGCTTCACCCTGGTTCTGAGCGACCATTTATGCGACTGAATTCTTCCGGAGAATTAGTTGTTACATCTTCTGGATCACCCGTTGGACCTTTTCCTGGCATAGAAGGCCAAGATACTTTTTTGTCTACAGGTGTTTTCCGTAGGGACCTTTTTGGTCCTGGTTCACCTGTGATTTCTGAAATTAATCCTCCTATGATTTCCGAGATCTCTAATCTTGAGACAGTACTGTTGACTACCACTTATCACTTTACTGTCCCTGCCGAAATGGCCCATCTCACGAATACTACGAGTGTCCCAACCAGGTTCACTGTGGCTGGTCTTGCTCCTATTAACATGTAGCGAACGCTCAATGTCACTCCGACACTACCACCCGGATACCGTGCGTTGAATGCTTCTATTCCAACACCTCTACAAACCCCATCCAGTTCTCCAGGTGGTCCTTCTTTTCCTGGGCACCCTATTCCTGGTTTTATTCTGACACTCCCTCAATTTCCTATTGGTAATCCTAATCCTAGTGGTACTATCCCGTCCATTACACCAAACTTGCAGATTCCTGTTGGTGGACAAGGTGGTTCGATTCAACTTCCTCTCACCGGACACATTCCAATTACTACACAACCTTCGATTGGAACACAACTTCCGGTTGGAACACCACCTACGATAGGGGGACCAATCCCACCTTTTGGACAAAATATACCTCCCTTTTTGGCCCAGTATTGGAATCAGATGATACAAAATCCTCCTCAAACGACTGGGGGGCAGCAGTTGCCTATCCCTACTATAGGCCAACCATATCCAGGTATACCCAATCCTATTTGGGGTACGAATGCTCAAACTCATGTCCCTGCTCAAGGTTACAATCCCTGGAGCTACTATCCTCTCCACCCACCATCGACTCTGCCTGGGTCTTCCCATTATGTGCAGACTGCTTACGGTCCTACTGGTTTGCCGACAGGGCTTCCATGCCAAAGCCACCAGTACCCACAGGTGAATTGACAGTTACCTTTTCTTGCTACTTTGGATTTGCCAGATTTGTCTAGGATTTTAAATGATCCTATTCGTCACTCTCCCCAATGGCCTGTTATTTCAGCCAAGCTTCCATCGGACATTCCTAAATTCGACGACAAAGTGGGAGAGGACCCGAACAATCACGTTATGAATTTTCACCTATGGTATTCATCCAATTCGTTGATGGATGAATCTATTCATTTACGTCTTTTTCAATGAACCCTTACCTGTTCTGCTGCGAAGTGGTATATCGAATTGCCACGAGGTTTTGTCTCTGATTTTAACACCCTAGATATGGATTTCCTTACGCATTACTAGTTACCGATCCGTTATGATACCGGGACTGAGATTTTGACTTCCTTCAAACAGACTAAAGGAACTCATATATCAGATCATATCCATGAGTGGCGAAGGAGACGATGTCTCATTAAACTTGAACTCCTCGATCAGTTACTGGCAGAATGGTTTACAAAATCCTTTGTGAACGAAATTGGTAAGGACATTGCCATGGGTGGCGTTGTCATGGAGGAGCAGGCTATAAGTCGTGTTGAATATCTTGATCTCGTTTATTCGCAAACGAGAACACTTTACAATTTACTACCTGAATTACCTTGTCCTAATATTTCCAGCATTTCAACTGCTCCAGCTACCTCACATGCAGCTGACGGTGTGATTGGTACTGCCCAAGCCCAATCACATTCTGTTTCAAGCAAAACACCTAAATCTGCTTCTTCTAATGTTCAAAATGCTCCGTCTCCTGCCACTCCCACCGGAAAGACTTCTGAGGTAAATGTTGTCCAATCTACCCCAGCCGGTAAAAACAAATCTAAAAAGGGGAGAGGTAAGAATAAGGAGGGAAAAAATAATAATCAAGCAGAGAAAACTAAAACCACTCCTATTGAAGATCGGGATAAGCGCAAACCACGATACCCTTTCCTTATCTGTGGTGATGATCACTACATGAAGGATTGTCCACGACGTGCCGAGGTCACTAAGTTCCTTCAAGGAGCTCCAAAACCACCTACACTGGCAGTCTTGTCCCAACCCTTCCTGTCTCAACAACATGCTCAGTTGGTCATTCACGACCAACCCTCCTCTTCTACGACATCATATGTTTTGATGTGTACTGGTGATTCTAAGCAGAACAACGTTGCACTCACTACTCGAGCCAAAGAATATTCTCCATCTAAGGAGAAGGTTGATGATTTACCTCCGTCGTTGGTCCAACCCTCTCTCGCGACTCCACCTACTAACGGTCCTCTTCATCTCGAACGACCGAGCCTTGATAAAGTTCTGCGACCACCCCCAAAAGGTGTCGTTAGGAAATCGACTTTCAATCCTCATGCTCATGTATCCCAGAACTACAGTATTGTTGAAGATCTGGCCCATGCACCTTCAACGATGTCAACCCTTGAATTCCTTCAGTCTTGTCCTGCACAACGGAAGGCACTGTTGAAAGCTATAGGTGGAATTGACCCGAAATATACGAATTTGATAGTCTTTGACTTGGAAGATCACATTCCAAGGTTACCCCCTCAACTCGCGTTTCAAATACAAGTGGTTGTCTCCAACAAAAACATTTTTCGAACTGTTATCGACGAGGGTGCCTCGATGTGTGTTATGTCTCTTGCTTGTTGGAAAGCCATTGGCTCTCCTCCTTTGAATGAATCCTAGAACACTCTTAAAGCCTTCAATGGCTCCGGTTTTAAGCCCTATGGTGTTCTTCCTTCATTTCCAATCACGTTAGAAGGTAAAACGGTCCAAGTAGAAGTGGAAGTCTTTGACGCTCCTCTTGATTATAATCTTTTGTTTGGCCGTAGCTAGATCGATTCCATGCGCATCGTTGTGTCAACACTTTTCCATGTAGTACGTTTCCCTCATCAAGGAAAGGTTGTTACAGTTGACCAACTTGCCTTCTTCAATTCTGATACCCGTACTAGCAACGTGTCGTTTATTGCTAAAACCCCACCGGGTTATGAGAACGTCGGTGTAGGCCTTTTAAAGGATTCCTCGTTAATGGGTAATTTCCCCATTCCACCGCCCGATGTTCCACGCCCGTCTGTTGCTTATATCAATATGATCTCCACCGTGCCTCACGAACTTCCTACGTCATAGTACCCTTGGATTGTCCCTGACCCTGGAGATCATCTTCGTTTCGGCGACATAATGTCGTTAAGTCCGGTCGAATCCGCCTACCAGGCCATTCAATCGACAACACCTTCTACTCCCTCTCTTGATGAGTTGTCTCCGGATCCTTTTCGTGTTATTTTTCCCACTGACGATATGATCATGTTCATCATGGAGGAGACCCCTTGGGATGATGGGCATCATCGTTCCATACTTTTTCTGGAGCAACATACTCTTGAGAACTACCAACGGATTTCAACTCCGTCGACCATTGTTGTCATCTCGACGGTTCCCGCGACTACACATGATGTGTTTGCTGAAGGGAACATAAGTAATATCTCACCCACGATTCCCATTGACATATCCATCAAACCTTGGATTGTTGAAAATGTCCATATTGGAGCTTTGTGTTCTTCCGATGAAATAGTCACCTATACTTCTCTTTTCAAATAATTTTGTGACATTTTCGCCTGGAGCTACCGAGAGATGTCAGGTATCGACCCTGCAATTGTTGTACATGAGATAAAGACATACCCTGGAGCTAAACCTGTCCGGCAATGCCTTTGTCCAGTTTACCCACGTAAATCTGCTGCTATCAAGCTCGAAGTTGAAAAACTTCTGAAAGCTGGCTTTATTTATCCGGTGGCTCTTACAGAATGGGTTTCCAATCCTGTCCGGATTGACAAGAAAGGAGGCAGTATTCGTGTATGTGTTGATTATAGGGATATTAATAAAGCTTGTCCCAAAGACAACTTTCCTACCCCCTTCGTCAATCAGATTGTCGATGATTGTGCTGGAAGTGAAATTTTCTCTCTCATGGATGGTTTCTTTGGCTATAATCAAATTAACATTGTTCCCAAGGATCAACATAAGACTGCTTTTATTTGTCCTTGGGGTACTTTTACCTATCGGAAACTCCCTTTCGGTATTAAGAATGCGGGCGCGATGTTTCAACATGCTATGTCTTATGCTTTTCATGATATCAAGCACATTGTGCAACCCTATTTGGACAATTTACCCACTCATTCTATGCGCAGAGTCGATCACCCTACCCACCTCCAAGCCATTTTCGTTCGCTATCGGTTCTATCGTATACGTTTAAATCCTCATAAATGATTTTTTTGCGTAGAATCTGGTCATATTCTAGGTTTTATCATTTCGCGTCAAGGGATCCGGGTGGATCCTATTAAGGTTGAGGCGATTCTTAATCTTCCTCCTCCTTCTACACTGCGCCAGTTGCAAAGTTTGCAGGGGAAAGCAAACTTTCTTCGTCATTTTATCCCTAATTACGCCGAGATCACTCGTGGTTTTACGCGGCTACTAAAGAAAGATTCAGAGTTCGTCTGGGATACCATTGCCAACAATGCTTTTGAAGCTTTGAAGTTGTCCCTTACGCGAGCTTTGCTTCTCTTTCCTCCCGATTACAGTCGCGATTATTTCCTTTATCTTGCTGCCTTGGAGTACACTTTTGGCATGGTTCTCATCCAAGTGGATGATGCGCATGATGAACATGTTATTTACTACTTGAGTCGAAGTCTCACACCAATTGAAATCAAGTATCAACATGTCTAAAAACTGGCCTTGGCTGCCGTTCAAGCCGTCCAACGCTTCCGGCACTATATCCTCTCATGCAAGACTACGGTGATTTCTCATTGCAACCCTATGCAACATATTTTGACACGTCAATTGCTAGGGGGGAAATACTCCAAATGGATTGTGATAATCTAGGAGTTCGACTTGGAATTCGATCGCGCCAAGTCCAAGAAGTCTTTAGTTTTTGCTGAGTTGATATGCGATTTTCCTCATTCTGCAACGGAAAATGTAGCAGTTGATTCATTACTCGATGAATCTCTTTTCCTTATCAGCACTGAAAATATTTGGTATGGGGATATCATTATATATCTCCAAACCCAGAATTTTCGGCCTACTTTGTCTAGTACTGAACGACGTCGCATACACTATCAAGCTCGTTGATACATTATCCTCGGGGATACTCTTTATCGTCAAGGGATTGACTCTATTTTTTGACGTTGTCTAACGTTTGACGAAGCCGAGAAAGCTCTGAATGACTGCCATTCCGGAGCATGTGGTGGTCATATGTCTGGGTATGCTACTGCCCAGAAGATCTTACGCACAGGATATTTTTGGCCTTCTTTGTTTAACGACTGCATTACTATCGTTCATAAATGCCATGCCTGCCAGACCTACAATCAGAAAATCCGGTCACATCTTGCTCCTCTTCACCTTGTGGTCTCAGTTGGTCCTTTTGCGAAATGGGGCATCGATTTCATGACATGTCACTCTCACTCGGTCGGGGAACATGGTTACATCATTGTAGTCATTGATTACTTTATGAAATGGGCCGAGGCGATGTCGACATTCGATAATTCTGGAAAGACCGCAACGTTGTTTCTTTTTAACCATGTTATAGCTCATTTTGGTGTTCCCCAAGCTATCGTCACTGATCATGGTATCCATTTTAGGAATTTTATGATGTCCGAACTTACTGAGAAGTTGGGTCTTCGTCATGATAACTCAACGCCCTATTATCCACAAGCCAACGACCAGGTCGAAGAAATCAACAAAGTTCTCATAACTATGCTTCGACGAATGATAGGAATTCATAAAACAAGTTGGCACACAATGTTGTTTTCGGCATTGTGGGCGTACCAGACATTTGTTAAGTCCGCTACTGTGTTTACGCCTTTTCGGTTAGTCTATGGTGTGGAAGCCATTCTTCCTAGCGAATGCAAGATACCCTCTCTGAAGCTAGTTGTTGAACTCCTACCCAACACTTCTGCTGAAGAAGAACGTCTATTGTATCTTATGTGATTAAATGAAACTCGACGTGATGCCACTCTAGTAATAGAAGCCCAGAAAAAACGTGTCAAGGCCCAATATGACAAGCATGTCAAGCCTCGCGTTTTCTCCGAAGGTGATCTTGTTCTTCTCTATGAACATGATCGATATGTGTCAGGAGCTGGGAAATTCGAACCCATGTGGCGAGGTCCTTATATTGTTCGCCGAGTTTTGGAAAAAGGAGCATATGAGTTGGTAGATTACGATGGTATCCCTTTGAGTGAACCCAGGAATGGGTTGTACTTGAAGAAGTACTATGCATAAATCATCTGTGCAAAAGTACTTGTATTTTATTGTATCATACGTTTTGTGTGTTACTATAGTTTTCTTTTGTCGTTATCTGGTCTCTGCCCTTATGTGACGTTGTGTTTGATTTCCAGATGTTGGAGTCTTCGTTACCCTATATTGGCTTCACTGATGGTGCTAGCCATAGTACTCAGAACCTTGCTTCCGCTGCATGGGAAATCTATGCCCCAACAAACGAACTTGTATCTTTACGAGGTGTGTGCCTTGATCGTGCGACCAACAACATTGTAGAGTATAGCGTCATTATTGAATTATTGGTTGATGCTATCTCGCTTGGAATTCGTCATTTGGTTGTGCAACTTGACTCGCAGCTTGTAGTACTATAGTTAAGTAATATCTACTATATTCGAAGTTCTACTTTGTTACGGGTGTATTTGCGAATTCGCCTCTTGGAACATTATTTTGATCACATTGAATATCAACATATTCCTAGATGTCTAAATAAATTAACATATGCATTGGCTAATTATGTATTGGACAGACATTTAAATCATTTATATATCAAACACATCGAAATTCACACAATATAAGGTAAACCGGTAGAAGCTGTCTATATATATAATGGTCAAAAGAGTTTTTAACAAAAAGTTTGTCCGAAGACCAAAATGTCAAAATTTGAAGCTCATAGCTTCTACAAAGTGACGTCATGGATGACGTTCACGGTAACACACGATTGCCCTAGAAACCCTACGGAGCAGTCGACTCATAGATTTTGATACCCCTACAGTATGACGCTAATCGCATCGTGGAACCTCTTCCAGAGTCATGTCTGGAATGTCTGCAGTCAGACCCTCTAGATTCTGTTCCACCACTTGGTAATCCTCGGCAAACTATGGTGTTGTCGCTGCCTCTCCTCGCCACTAGATGGGAGTAGTGCCAGGAGATCTGTAAGGTCCAACATCTATGTTATCAACAAACGATTTTGTATTAGTCTTTGGACGAACATATAAAACAAAAACATTTGAATATGATAAAAAATTCAAAAACATTTAAAAAGAGAAAATGTGTGTACTTCTTACCAAGGTCCCCCCACTGAGCATCCTCTGGCAATACCAAATCTGGATCTCCTCAGAAATCCAGCCCAACATAAGCGTAGTCATCAACCATCAACATATGTGGTTGAAGCCAATCAAAGAAAGTATCATCATATTTGATGATCGGTCCTGCTACGTGCTGGGCCATGAGCCGACACCATCTCAGCATCCGCGGATCCTTGGGAGTCGGTAAATTCCACTCCACCTGTAGCCTCAGTAATGGGACCCTCTCAAGGAAGAAGGACACCAACAAAGATCCATACCCGAATTGCTTCAGGTCACCTCTCCTACATTTGGTCAATTGCTTTTTTATACTGCAAAGCACAACATCTGCCCAGTTGAACACTCGAGGCTCAGTACACTCAATAGCATACTGGAAATAACTCTGTAACGCCATATGAGGAGCAGAACTCCCAGCCATCTGAGCTATAGTGAAAAGGATAGTACGTAGGGTCAAGTCTCGTACCCCCCAGATAGATACTTTTCCTTTCTTTCTCTCAGCCTCGGGAACACAGTGTAAATTACAGTACTCACTCATCTTTAGCCCACCACCTCTACTACCTGTCAGGCTCACATAGTACCCCCGCCATGACAAACCAGTAAAAAATTAAATGTCCTCAATGTATAAGGACAGTGTGTGGACCCCCACATGAAACACCTGCTGATCAGGGTCCCACATATGCACCAGGTACTCTAATAGTTTGACTTGGGCCCTCATGCCCGGGATGCGAAAGTACTTCAAGAGCCCACAGTCTCTCAAAGTAGCTATGGTAGGTGGATGATTTTCGGCCATTCCAATTTCCTCTTCATGTTCCCTTTCGCGCCACTCAAGCACCATGTTGATGGCCAATTATCTGCATAAGGAACACAATAAGAGGATTAACAACTTTTTTCATGCTTTGGATCTTTTTCATTGGGTAAAAATTTAAAAAAATATTGGGCTTTGCGGTTCTCGTAGGTGCCCTGTGTGCATAGTGTGAGAACCTCGCAGGTGGCTTTAGGCTCACCTATGAGAATGCCTCATTCTCGCAGGCCCCGTATGGCCTGCCTGCGAGAATGGCAACGCGCATATAGGGTTTGGAAAATCAACTTAAAAATGGAAATTTAACCAATGAAATTACAAAATTAAACCATGAAAGTGTAAAGGACGAAAAGCCTACCTAAAATTCGCAGACGGCTCGTTGAATGGTCTCTCGTAGCTTCCGCAATCTGACGCCGAACTTGGAAGGTAAAAGAGGGATTTTTTGAGCTCAATAGTGGAAATGTAAAAATGGTGTGGTAAAAAGAGTATTTACTCCTTTTATTTACTTTTACTATATCATTTTGGTTTTTTATGACTATTTATCGATTAAACCCTAATCCCTAATGTCATATTGAGTGTAACTCTTACAGGCATGATGACTTTGATGATCAAATATCGGGATATGGACATAGTTTTTCTTTTTCCATCGTGTGTTTTGATTGTTTTTTATGGTTTTTACATAAAACCTCGAGCGTCATTTTTGTCTGTTCTTGTGCTCGTAAATACATGAGAACATGATCGAGCATACTTTTATCACTTTTTCGGGCTCAACAAGGTTATACGAAAAAGGAACCCCCTAGAGTCCTCTTTAAGATCTTTTCAGACTCTCTAAACATGAAAAGATCGTCGAGCGACCTTGCTATTTTCACGCTCGATAAAGTATTTGAAGTAAGTGTCTGGTGAGTGATAATTTATCTCTTTTTTGGTCTCGTCCAGACTATTTTATGAAAAAGGAACTGAGAGAGTTCTCTTTTAAGTGTTTTTCCAAACTCTATAATCTTGAAAAACCTTCGAGTTTTCTAGCTCTGGACTCGTTAAACAAACATTGCCAGACCCGTGATGGGACCGAACCACTCCTTCTTAGGGTTCATTAAACATACTCCGAGGGACTTGTCTGAAGGATGAGATTATATCAACAAGCATATGTTATCCTCCTCAATCTTGCGTAAAAATAAAGAGGTACTTGCCAGAAATGGTGGGGGAGAATTTGGGAAAGGTATATGTTTTCATTTTCGTATTAATTGGCAGTAAGTGTCGCTCTTGAACATGACACCCCCTATTCATCATTTGAAGCTGGTTTGGGAAATCCATTTGTCTCTCATTCAATTTTCTACAAGGTCATTCCTTGTGTCGTCTTTGAGTCAATGCTGCCAAATCATTTGTCGTGTCATTCATATGTTCAAGAGAAGTCCATCTGAAACCTATATTGAGTCAACCATCTGTAGTTGTCCATTCTTTTAGTGTCGGCCTTCCCTGTGTCCAGTGAAATTCACATCATACTCTGTTTGACCTTCAAAATCTGTTACTCATTTCGTGTCATTGATGGGGGATACATCAAGGCCCTCCTGTGACGAGTTTTGTTCCGTCGACTTCAGCTCATTATCCAGAATCAAGACTTAGAAATTATTTGATACCTTGGAGCTTGCATTCCTCAATGGCAGGTTTCCTCGCTTTCGACAGTAGGTTTACATCATTGACCCCTGATCGAAAGATTCCATCGGATGTTCGAATTCAACTCATTTATTCACACTCGATGGAATGTACTATGGTACCTTTGGAGTCATTGACATCAATGGTGATTTCCCTCGAACTTGTTAACGGTTTCATCAATGACTGGTAATCAAGTGGTTTCTACCATGTTCGACTTCAACACATGTAATCACATGGTTAGATTCGTACTTTGGGTGACGAGATTGAAGACCCTGGATATCATATTTGTGATCCAGGTTGCGATGGAGTATGTATAATTTGCGACACATAGATCCACTGTGTATGTCTCATGGCTATGTCGTCTTGATTTGAAATTTCTCGCATAGATCGACAGTGTATTCCGGTGGCTATGCTATATTTTGACGGCATGGATCCACAGTGTATGATTGGTGGCCATGACCCATGTCTATAATGTCATCAGTCTGTGATCTGAGTATGGGAATGCCTACCTCAGAATTGGTATATATGATATTCTGCAGATGCTTGGTTGTTTGCAGGTTTCCGATTAGGTGTGCTCCTGGTTCCCGACACACACTTGCAACTTACAAAGTCTTTCGGCTATCACTGGTTCTAACCTCATACTTTGGGGGGCATTTTGTTACCCATGATTTTGGTCGTCGGGATGATGTATTGATGATGGTGTACTAAGGCTCTTCATAAGAAATTTCTCCTAAGAAAAAGTTATTTTCATCTCTTCCAGAAAACTCATTTTTGAAGACTGTTTGCAGGCTGCTAGTATATTTGCCTGCGAGAATGCATGATTCTTGCAGGCTGCCTTAAGCTAGGGTGCGAAAAGTTCACACTGTGTTGAACTGCTAGGGTGTGAACTCTTTCTAAAGAAAGGAAAAAGATGAATTCTCGATGCTTCTAGAAGGGAATCTTCTAGAAGGGAATCTTCTAGAAGGGAATCTTCTAGAAGGATGAGATGGCATTCGAATGGTTATCCTAGTACTGGATTCCCTGATATTTTGGGATCATTCTTATCTAAGTAACTAATTCATTCTCTCCTATATATTGAGGGAATTCTCATGGAAAAG
>ML815037.1:0-13645 GCA_009831015.1 Picea engelmannii | reverse complement strand
CTCATAAGAGAAATGAGCAAGTGAGTTGTGTGTTTGAAGTGAGGTGCTAGCCTCTTATTTATACAAGACTGGCATGTGTGAAAGGTCACAACTGGCAGGGTCGACCTCTCACTCTAGGTGGGTAAACCCACCTTTAATTAATTATGGGTCTTCCATAATAACTGTTGGGGCCGACTTCTTATTCTGCCCCTTATAATTGTCCGATGACCAATCCGCAAAAGGGGATTTGGTCCTTATACAATTACCGACATGATTAATCCCCAATGGGGATTAATACAATAACAATAATAATAATAATGACATGATTAATCTGCAATGGGGATTTAATCCAATAATAATAAGAATGCTCTTCGTAGTTACATTATTTCAACAGAGAAAGGGGTTCATTTCTTTAGGTTGTGTATGCTGAAGGGGAAAGAGAGCTGGAAATTAGGATTGTTGTGTTGTTGGTAAAACCTGAGATCTAATTAGCCAACTACTGTGTGTTTTAGATTTGGCCTAGAACCCGTCCTTCTGGATTCATAGCCCTGGCTCAGGGGTGACCTGATGTTGAGAATTGGAACAACAATTTCTATGGTTGGGAGGAATGTCCTTGGTTTGCAGCAAGTTGGTGATGGTTTAATTAAAGATAAGTTCTCTTTGTGTTTTCTGCATAATTTATATTCCGCCATATATATTTATCTATGAGATATATTTCCATGTGCATGTTTGTTGGTTATTGTTTTGCATGGCACATTGTTCCTTTCTTGGATGTTTTGGCATGAATATTGATTATTGCATGTGTGATTATTGCAATCTTTCATGTGTGATTTCAAATTAATTATTACCAGAATTTGAGATCAGTTTTGAAGTGCATTTTTTAGGTAGCATGTGCAGTTTTTACGTAGAGTGACCAACTTGCTGTTGGTTGGGTACGTTACATTGATGAGTTGAAAACTTTCAGATAGAGGTCAGTCGGGATGTCACCTTTGACAAAGGCATAACCTTCAGGAGGTCTAGAGAGTCTCACATGGAGATCGATAGTGAGGAACAGGAGGTTCTGAAGGATGTGGGTTCAGGTTCGTTTGTTCCAGTGGATCATCCTTCATACTATCGGGAGAAGTCAGCAGAGCCAACTGAACCAATAGACCTACCTAGAGTCGTTGTTCCAGACACTGGGAAGAGGCCAGTCTGGATTCATGATACATTGCAGGATGCAGAGAGGCATGCATCTCCCCGTGGTACTTTCTGGAAAAGTAGATGACCTCATAAATTCTCAAGTTATATGGCATTGATGAGTCACATCATTGATTTTGAACCTTCCAATTATGAGGAGGCACTAGGCCAACAAGTTTGGAGAGATGCCATGATGGATGAATATCAGTCCATAATGAAGAAAGATGTGTGGGAGAAGTCGATGGTGACTTCCAAGTGGATCTACAAGATCAAGCATGTAGCATACAACAACATCAAAAAGTACAAAGTGAGGTTTGTGGCAAGAGGGTTATCCTAGAAAGAAGGAGTGGACTATGAGGAGACATTTTCTCCAGTTGCCAGGTACACTTCCATCAGGAGAATTATTTCTATTGAAATAGTCATGGATTGGAGATTACACCAGATGGATGTAAATATTACATTACTCAATGGTGTGATTGAGGAGGAAGTGTACATAAAAAAAACCTCAGGGATTTGAGGTATATGGGAGGGAGTCTCGTGTTTGCAGGCTAAAGAATTCCTTGTATGGACTTAAGCAGGCCCCTAGGGCATGGTACTCTAGGATTGATGGATACTTTATGAGCTTGGACTTAACCAAGAGTGAAGCAAATGCCAACCTTTACTACAAAGTTGTTTATGGTGATCCTTTGATGTCGGTGTCATATGTTGATGACTTGTTCCTTACAGGAGCAGACTGACTCATCAATCGATGCAAGAGGGAGTATTCATAGTCATGCACATACTAGAGCATAAGCCCTTGAGGATTATAAGTTTCTTACCTAAGTCATAAGGACTATTTTCCATAAGAACAATATCATCAACATAAAGAAGAAGGATGATGACTATACTAGCGAGAGTTGGGCCAACACAACCTGCATCCTCCATACAATATTCTAAATTATCATTATAGATGTCGAAAATGGTAGGGGATAGGGGGAAACCTTGCTTGACTCCTATATTATAGTAAATTTCTTCTTACCAACCCTTAGTGTTCCTAAAATTGGCAATAAATTTCTTGTATAGCCTTAATACAACAACTCTTAACATGAAAGGGACACTAATCTCTTATAACATATTCCAAATGTTAGTCCTGGCATAGTGTTAAAAGATTTTTTGAAATTAATGAAACAACAAAAGAGATCAATTTTATCATTATGACACTCCTTTGCAATGATCCTAAACGTAACAAGGTGGTCCATAGTTGAATGGTAACCTCTAAACCCAACATGGCCTTTAGCTATTTTTCCATTGCTTTCTGGCTATGTACTGATCTTTGTTTCCAAATTACTTCTCTGTCGCTTAGCTAAAATGGGACTAATCATAATGGTCATATAATTAGAAGGATTGCTTTTATCCCCACTTACAAAAATAGGTAAAATGAGGCTTTGATTCCAAGGTTTTGGGAAACCTTCTTGGATAGATAAATTGAAGAGCTTATGTATGTGAGGGATGAGGATAGGTCCTCCAATTTTTAATATTTTAGCTTGGTAACCTTCAGTGTCCTTAGCTTTTCCTTTTGAGAGATGAATAACCCAAAACTTAATGCCTTCTATAGAAAACACTTCATCCTTTGTAGAATTGTTTGGAATGTTGTCCACGACATTAGGGGATTCGTAAATATTTTTAAGGTAGAAATTCCAATCCTACAACCGAATACTATATTTTCTTTAGTGGGCCTAATGGTTAAGAACATTTATTTCCTCCTAAGAGGTCAGGGGGGTAGGGTATGTATACCTCCATAGACTTTAATAGTCAAATAGTTGCATGGAGGGGGTCCCTTATCCCACAAACAAGGGGGTCTCATACACCAATTTGGTGTCTGGCTTGGCCACGACCTTAAAATTAGATTATTATCATTATTATTTTATCATTGGTGGAATCGACAATAGGGCCGGTCTCATATTTGCGTGACACGAGGTCGATTCCGACCACTACCACTATAACCTCCAGGTGCCATATGTATGTCCCTTCCACATGCATAGGTAAATTGGGGGGATTTGAACTCGAAACCTCATCGAACATAACACTTTGCATACAAAAATAGTCAATACATTTTATTATATAAGTCTTCTTTTATTTTTTATAATGACAATTTTTATTATTTATAATGATGATTACAATATCTTTTTTTTTATTAAATTTAATATTGTTTTATAAATCATTTTATTATGTTATTTTAAAATCAAATAATTTGGAAATCATTTTATTATGTTATTTTAAAATCAAATAATTTGGAAAAAAAATTACCATGTACACATTATGATATTATAAATGTTTTGAATATGAAATTTAATTTTCATATAAAAAAATAAAATAAAAAATAGTTTTGATTTTTTACATTGCGAAAATTATAAACCTCACAATTTTTTTCTTTTCATGGTATTTGAAGTGTCCACTTCTTAATTTCACTATAAAATTTGTGTTTGAAGTGTCCACTTCTTAATTTCCCTATAAAATTTGTGATTGAAATTTGTTCTTATATTTATAATATTTAATTGTTGATTAATATTAACAATATATTGATTTTATTCTAAAAACAAACAAGACCATTTATTCTAAAAACAAACAAGATCATCTAGCTCACCTACAAGCCGTTCTGCTACGATGTCGTAAATACGGCATCTCCCTGAACCCCAAGAAGTCTATCTTTGCAGTAGAACAGGGTAAATTACTAGGATTCATTATGTCTATAGATGAAATGATTATTGACCCCAAGAGGACTCAATTCATTGCTAAACTTCCCCCACCTACCTCCAAGAAATCCATGCATTCTTTCCTAGGCCAGATTAATTTCGTGAGAAGATTTGTCCCCAGTTTCTCCGAAATGGTCAAGCCTCTCCAGAACCTGATTAAGAAAGACACCCAATATCACTGGGGACCCACTGAAAACCAAGCTTTCAACGATATAAAGAAGGCCATAACTGACACTCCGTCTCTCATGAGCCCTGATTTCTCTCAAGACTTTACACTCTATACTTTTGCCTCTGACCGTTCCTATGCCGTAGTCCTAACTCAGAAGAATTCTGAGAACAACGAAGTACCCATCGCCTTTATGAGCTCTGCTTTCAAAGGTGTTGAACTTAACTACCCAACGGTTGATTGGCAAGCCTACGTTGTCTTCAAGGCAGTTAAGCATTTCCGGTCATATCTTTTGAAGTCAAGAACGAAGGTCATTGTCCCTTACCCTGCCGTAAGGAAACTGTTAGTGCAAAAAGAGTTAGGAGAGAAAAGAGCCAACTGGGTCACCTCCTTGCAGGAGTATGACTTAGAGATCACCCCAGCACAGATCATGAGAGGCCAAGGGTTGTGTAAGTTGGTAGTTGATTCAGAAACCAAACAACAAGAAGATAGTGATATGTCAGACCTAGAACAACGCGATCAAAGTTTGATTTGTTGCGCACAAAACCTCGTAAGTCCTTGGTATGAAGATATTAGATTTTGTCTTGAACATGGATTAGAACCCCGTCACCTTGACCCAGCCAAAAGAAGAGCGTTGAGACTAAAGTCCGCCTCC
Organism: Picea engelmannii; assembly: GCA_009831015.1. Taxonomy (NCBI): domain Eukaryota; kingdom Viridiplantae; phylum Streptophyta; class Pinopsida; order Pinales; family Pinaceae; genus Picea; species Picea engelmannii. The sequence goes on along the minus strand of ML815037.1, from coordinate 8,937 downwards.
TTTCATCTAGTTAACGGTATACTGTTTCGTCAGAATTTTGACGGCGTACTGATGCGTTGTCTTGAAAAAGACGAAGCAGGAAAAGTCTTGCTTGAGTTGCATGCAGGAGAAGCTGGTGGTCACTTCGGTGGTGACACCACTGCTCATAAGGTTTTAAGAGTCGGTTACTACTGGCCCATGCTTTTTAGGGATTCCCATGCCTTGTGCCGTAAATGTGTCATTTGTCAAAAAGCATCAGGGCGATTGCAAAAACCAGCCTTCCCCTTGCAACCCGTTTCAGTCGATTCTCCTTTCCAGCAATGGGGCCTTGATATCATAGGTCCTATTAACCCTCCATCCTCACAACAGCACAAGTATATTGTGACAGCCACTGATTACTTTACTCGATGGTATGAAGTCGTCGCGCTAAGAACTGTTAACACAAGTCAGGTGATCGCTTTTCTAAACTCGAATATCATCACTCATTTCGGTATCCCTGATTGTCTAGTCTTTGATAACACTTCATACTTTTCTTCTCTTGAGATGAGTGAGTTCGCTTTGGAGAAAGGAATAAAACTGAAGTATTCTTCTAGTTACTATCCTCAGGGCAATGGCTTAGCAGAATCAACAAACAAGAACTTGATAAAAATTATCAAGAGAACCGTGGTTGAAAATCACAAGAACTGGCACAATGCACTTCCTAATGCACTGTGGGATGATAGGGTAACACCCAAAGACGCTATAGGTAATTCCCCCTTTTTTCTCATTTATGGCAGAGAAGCCATTTTTCCACCTCACATTCTTCTTCCTTCGCTTCAATTGTCACAAAAATTCCAAGAAGAAGATTGTCCCCCTTTAGAAAGCCGCATTAATGCTTTGATGAAGTTAGAAGAAGTAAGAACCCAAGATAAGCTTAAATTAGATCAACATCAAAAACTGATTAAAAGCTGGTTCGATTCTAATTCTGCTTCTGATAGGAATTTTGAAGTAGGCGATCTCGTCCTGAAGTGGGACAAACCACACGAAGGAAAGGGTGAGCACACCAAGTTTCAAAATTTATGGCTTGGGCCATTTTTGATTGCTGAAAAGTTGGGTCCTAGTTCCTTTCGATTGCAGAATCTTGAAAGGCAGCTTGACACCTATCCGGTGAATGGCCAAGCCCTGAAAAGATACTTCACTTGATTAATACCCTTGTATATTATGTAAATATTTCCTTTTGTTTTTACTTTTCCTTTGTTTTCGTTTTTGGTTTTGATTTGGATTGATTAGTTTTTGTTTTTTTTTTTAAGATATGCATACCTGTGCACTGAGCCATTCAGACCAAGACCATAGAAAAATTTCTTCGCTGAAATAACTTCTGAAAAATTGTACGATCATCAGTGATATATTTATAAAACAAATAGTTATGTTGGAAAATTTTGTTGTTTGAAAGAAGTTTACTAATTTCAATCTCTGAGCAAAGTTTGTCATGATCATCTATTATCTTTTTACGCTGTCCCTTTTCCGTAAAGGAATGACTCAAAAAGATGTCTCCCTGTCATAGTAAGTGTTTTAGAAATAAAACATCTCTAGAACTGAATAAAGGACGGTGCTAAAAAAATTATGATGAGGTCTAAAAAATATATGTTAAAATATCAAAATTTTCAGCGTCACCCCGCTCAACTATCTATAAAAGAAAAAACAAAATAATTAATAAGAGTTGTGGGAAGTGTTTGTAAACCCGTCGGGATACTGAACAGGTCCACTGGCAGCGGGTAAATGCATGCATAGCACCAAGACAACTTCGTCGGGGTACTGAACAGGCCCGCTGGCAGCGAAGCAATGTCGGGTACACGAAAATCTGTAAAAAAATATAAGAAACCTCTTTAATGTCCTTTATTCTGATCTAGAACTTCTTGACTAGATACAGATGTCGGAGTGGGTTAAATGGAAACCCTGTTGAGGCTATGGACGCCTGTTGGCAGCAGTGGCCATGCCAACAGTATTGAAGATTTAATCATTAATATCATGACTTGCTGATCTTAAGATTGTTATTAGTTTTCATCTTTTAGAACATCGCTGGAAAAGATGGTAAATGATGATGTTTGTATGATTTTTTGATTGTTGTTTTTGAGTTGAAATTTTCTTTGTTGTCCTAATCTGAATTTATTTCTTTTGACAGAGATAACTGCTTCTACCAGTGTGTCGCCATTGTTGGCAGCCAATTCATTTTTTTCCATTGCCTTATAAGCTACCTACACCTTTGACTTCTGAACTTCAAATTACCGTCGCATTTTGTAAATAGACGATATTTTCATCCCTTGCGACATTTGCAAATTGGTCTCTATTTAGTTTTCACGACTGTAAGCGTGAAAACTCCTCTATCGTTATTTGAACTATCATGATCTTTGCATTGATATTTTGAGTGGCACTTACCTTTGGTTTATCATTAAGTGGCTATAAGGATTTTCGAAATATGCCTATTTGCCTATTCTTACTTTGATTGCGCAACTGAATTTTATTAAACTGGTAAGGCATTGAGCATGAAAATTTATGTTTTTGAGACTTGCCTAGTCATTAAATTACATAGGGGTCATGGTTTATTTTTGTTTTTATGTATATTATGTGATCCTTATTATGGGTCTTGGCTTGTCAATTCTATAATTATCGATTGCCACAATGTTTTAAACTTTGATTACACATTATGCAACAAGCGCATGGTTAACATTTGGGTTTGATTTCACTTTGAATATTCATGGTTTGATATATTACAATGGCGCATTGGTATGTCATCCACCATTTGATTTTTATGGCCGAATGATAAGGTTTTAAAACTATGCTATGATTGATTCAACAGAAGGATAAATTCGGCGGTTGTACTTTGCCATTACTATTATGCATGGCGGTGATTAATCCCACCACACTCGCATGCACACATTAATGCTTCCCCTTTGATCGTTCGCAGTTGTTAGCCTAAACGACTTTTCTCCTGTGTGTTGGTGATTTCGACCCAAACCCTTACCATGCGCTCGCACCATGGCTCCAGTCGTAAGGGCTGAACCCAATGGTAGCCAGGCTCTGTTGATGTTCGACAGTGCCCACAGTGACCTTGAGGAATTTGGATGGCTCTCATTCATACAAAAGTTTGATGGTTTTAACCCTTGCATTGCTCGACAGTTTGCTTTAACCTTTGATGGCTGTCGAGCCACGGTCAGGGATGTTCAATTGGAAATTGACGAGCAATTTCTCAGTTTATCTATCGGTTTTCCTGTCACTAGACAACGATGGTCCAAGAATTGCAAAGTGGAAGAGGTCCCTTGGACATTGCTCTTCCAGTCGCGTAAGGTTAGCTCCTGTGACAAAGGTTTTCCCGCGAATATGCTCAAGCAACGTTGGTACGATTTGTTGATGATAATCAAATAGTTTATCACCTGCGAGGGTCGGTATGGGTTTGTTTTCTTACACCACCTTCGTTTGCTTATGGTTTTCATGGGCTATGAGCTTAATATGTCTTATTACCTGCATAGAAGCCTATTTAAAATGTCTAAGAGATACAAAAGGAACCAGGATGATAGCAGCCTTTTTCACTACGGGCTGGTTAAAATTGTTGTCGTCTGTCATTTGAGGTTACACGGAGACTGTTGGAACGATTTCCTGGCTCGCAATGATTTTGAGGATTCAAATCCTCCACAGGTTGACAAACCTATGGTGAGCGAGGGCAAGTCTGTACCCCCGGTACCCTACAGTATTATGTTACCTAAACCCTTACCCGACTCACCTATCGACCTACCCCACTCTGTGACCAAGGATGTCGAAACTGTTAAGCCTGTGGCTAAAAGGCCTAAAGCCAAACCTACTGCAAACTCCAAAGGCAAAAATAATGCCCATTTAATCTCTCGAATGGCAAGAAACAAGTCGAAGCCTCCTGTCAACCCTGACCCTATCATTTTGAGTGGATATTCCGACTCGGAAGTAGAATGTTATCTGGAAAGTGAATATCCCTATTCCGAAGGTCTGTGTGTCGAACCCTCGTTTGACTTCGTGTCGAACCTACCACCTTGCTTGCAAAACGACCCTAGCTACCCAGGCATTAAGTTGCCTTGTCAAAACCCGGGTCCTTCATCAAAACCCTCTCCTGCTTTGCCTAAGTCTACAGTGCCACCCTGTGATCAGTGCGGCTCGTGGTTAGAGAGGTATTATCTTGATGTGCCAATGCTACAGTCCAGAATTCATTGTTTGGAGGATCAAGTTGCACGGCTTACCAGTCAAAAGGCCAAATTGCAAGCCACTAATAAGAAACAGAGGACGACAGGCTCTATTTTGTTTAAAAACGTGGAGTCAGCTACAGCGATCGTGAATTCAAAATTGGCATAATTTGAGCAACCTCACTGGTATGTTCTATCACTTGTTTATATAACGAATTCAAATTCTTTCGAATAGCTGTGTTTACAACGTGATTTTGCTCTGTCACATTATATGCATTGTGTACATAGTTATGTTTTGATTCCTTTTCCCAGTTTAGTTTCGATTGGATTCTTTCGCCGATTTGATTGGATCTTAGTATGGATTTGATTGGTTTCATTTAGCTTAATTTGAGATGTTATGTTGCTAATTGAAGTCGATGTATCTATTATAGATACAAGTTGTTTCGCATTTCAATTTTGAACACAATCAAGTTTTGATTCGAATTGGTTATAATGTATACGTTATGGTTGGCAACAATTGTAATATGGTTAACTGTTACAGGAATACAATTCGGATTATTCTCAATATGATCCTGTTAAAATACATCCAAAACAATTCATAACGGTTATGTGAAAGACCCAGCTAGTTGATTCGCGTTGGTTTGATCGACCCTGCTATCAGTTGAATTCGTATTTATGATAGATATTCTGTTTCAAGTGGATTTGTGAAACGAGATTGATTTATGATTTGTTTCTATATTAAACCCTGTCGCGACTTGTTTGGAATTAACCATTTCGTTCAAATCCAATAGAGTTTATTTGCACAATTCTATAGTGATTGTGGTCAAAGTCGAATCAATCTGGTTATGATTTTGTATGAATTGGTTCACGTATCTGTCTGAATTAATCCACCTATGGTGCGAACCGTTTGAGCCATAACAGTTATGATAATTGTAAAACAATCCTGTTTTGATCTAATCGTATCTCCTGTTTTGGAAAAACACAACGTTGCATATGATTTGCTTGATTGCACTACTTTCGAATTGGATGTGAAATGATTTGTAAAATTGTTTGGTTTCGATTCGGTTTACCCGACTATGATGGCAATCGAAACAGAGCATACTTGTCTCTCTATTTGGTTATTGGATTTTGATCTTATTTGATTTTAATTGGATATGGAACAGTCTTGTTACTGTTTGACCCGATTTTATGGTAAAGGAAAACAGAGTATTCTTACCCCTATTTTCGATTGAATCACTGTTGATTTTGTTTAATTCGAATGATAAAATCATGTGAGTCATTAGTGATTCATTTTTAATGTTTATTGAAAGAAAATTGGATTGAATTATTTTAAAGAGATTCGATTTGATATTTATTTGATCCTGTATGCTATTTTAGACTAGCTACAGAATCAGATGATTCTGTAGCTAAGTCTGTAAGATTAGATTTTTATTGTTTTGTTAATGAAATATCTTTCTAACTTGATATTTTTGGTCTATTGCAGATGAATTCGAAATTGCAATGGATTTGATGAGCAGTTAGGGGATATTTGAAATATTTCACTTGCATTTTAGTTTCCTAGTTTAGTTGATTTTGGGAATATCTTCCCAGATTATGTAAAACAGTTTGATATTATCCACAGGGAGGTTTTACCCTGTGGAGAGACTTATAAATACCTATCATTTTCGTAATAATGATCATCCTCATTCATGGGAGAACAAGGATATGGAGTTTTAATACAGACTGAAGCAGAATTTGGTGTTTTGTCACAGCTTTAGCTTCTCATTATATCAATATTTTGTTTCATGTTGTGTATGTCAATTTGTATATGGTTAATGACTACTTTAGCTATCTTAATCATGTGAAAATGATATAATTTTAATCACTATAACCCATATCTGGTTTCTTCCAAGTGTATAAAAGACATAGCAATTGCATAGTTCAGTTTGTGAATGACAGGTTTATCTTCTTCATAAGTTGAATTACCAAATATAAGTTTTTGCATAACGGGTTTCCCTTATTGCAGAGATTTATAATCATATAGTTGTTATGATTTTTTATGTCTTGTTTGTCCTGTAAACCACTCAAAGAGCAGCGCAGCCAATCGTTTACGAGAAGCTTTTGGATCAACCGGTGCGAGTTTCCTTCCTCCGACCATCTTTGAAATCATCATACACAGGGTAGACTTGGAGCGTTTCCATGTTAGTTTTTCATTTGTTTGTTAGTGTATTCGTTAGAATATAGTTAGATATATGTGTTTCGTATATTAGATTGTTTGATTTCAGTAAATATATTAGATCGTTTAATTTCAGTAAGTTTTATTTCTTATTCATAAAATCAAAAAATCAAAAATATCTCTAGATGTCTTAGGGCAAAAAGCAAATGATTTTTAAAGGTTTTATTCAAATCTGCAACTTGTAGATACTGTATATTTGTGAATAAATTGTAATTCAATTAGTAATTAGACATTTAATTTCTAGAGTTAGTGTAATAGTAATTAGTAGATTGTATATAATAGTTAGAGTAGTTTATATTTAGTTTTAGTTTAATTTAGTAGTTTTAATTAGGTTAGTGTATTAGTTTGTTTTTATTTATTATTAGTTAGTTTAGTTTCTTGTATTTAGTTTTAGTTAGTTTGTTTTAGTTTGTTTTATTTGTTTTAGATAGATTAGTTAGTTTAGATTAGTTTTCTCTTTGGTTTTCTTAGGACTTTAGAGCGGCCAACGGAGCCGTTAAACCCGTCAGGGTGGTTCATTCCAAACGGCTTGGGTTATTTAGACAACCCCAGACCGGTTCCACTCTCTCAATTGACGGATGGACAATTTCGCCCGTCAACACAAGGTCAGAAGAAAGGATCACATGGCGTCATGCTTTACGTCTAACAACGAGGTCAGAAGCATGACTCATCTTGCTTTACGTCTAACAGTGAGGTCAGAAGCAAGGATCACACGGCGTCATGCTTTACGTCTAACAGCGGGGTCAGAAACATGACTCATCTTGCTTTACGTCTAACAGCAAGGTCAGAAGCATGACTCATCTTGCTTTACATCTAACAGGGAGGTCAGAAGCAAGGAATACATATACTCCCCCTTTCAGGGAGGGTCCTTTCGGACTATACCAAGCTTATCTCAAAAGTGTTCAAACTTTACACGAGATAGAGGCTTAGTCAACACGTCAGCAACCTGTTCATCCATGCTAATGTACTGGAGCTTCAAGGCTCCTCTCTGTACCATGTCGCAGATGAAATGATGGCGGATCTCTATGTGCTTCGACCTGTCATGGAACACAGGATTCTCTATCATTTTAATGCAGCTTTGATTGTCACATAGAATCACAGTTGCTCTCATCTCCAAATCAAATAGGCCCGTCAGCAACTTTCGAAGCCATATAGCTTCGCAGCTAGCAGAACATGCGGCAATGTACTATGCTTCCGCTGTGCTGAGAGCAATACTGGATTGCTTCCTACTCTTCCACGAGATCATGGATGATCCCAAACCGAAACAGCATCTGGAAGTGCTTTTTCTATCAGCAACGCTTCCTGCCCAATCTGCATCAATATATCCACTTAGTGTGAAGTCATGATCTCCATCATAGCTGAGACCATAATCCATTGTACCTTTAAGGTACCTCATCACATATTTTTCAGCCACTAAATGAACATGTCTGGGCTCTACCAGAAACTGACTCAAGGTGTTCACTGCAAAACAAATGTCTGGTCTGGTGTTCGTCAGGTACATTAGCGATCCAATAATTTGTCTGTACAGAGTGGCATCTATCAAATCTGACGAAGTATCGACCAACAGCTTCAGCTTCGCTTCCATGGGAGTATTCATGGAATTGCATTCTAGCATGTCGAATCTCTTTAAGATTTCGATCGTGAACTTCCCTTGGTTAAGGAAGATTCTCTCTGGACTCTGTCAAACCTCAAGGCCTAAGAAGTAATGCATTAGACCAAGGTCTTTCATTTCAAATTCTGCGGAAAGTCTCTGTTTACATTCAGCGATGAGCTTTTCTTCTCCAGTTAAGAATAAGTCATCCACATACAGTAATAGTATTACTGGTTCATTATCCATGATTTTGAAGTAGAGATTTGAGTCTGCTTTACTCTTGGTAAAGCCTAAGCTTGTCAATAAACTGTCTATACGGCCATACCAAGCTCTGGGAGCTTGCTTCAATCCGTATAAGGCTTTCTTCAATCAACAGACATGAGACTTCTTGTCTTCAACCTCAAATCCTTGGGGTTGCTCTATATTCACTTCTTCTTCGATAACACCATTTAGGAAAGATGTCTTCACGTCCATCTAGTGCAACTTCCATTTCATCTTGGCAGCAAGAGCTATAATGGTTCTGATCGAAGTGTATCTGGCCACAGGAGCAAATGTCTCTTCATAGTCGATACCTTCCTTATGGGAAAATCCACGAGCGACAAATCTTTCTTTATATTTCTCAATACTTCCATCAGCAACATGTTTTATTTTGAAGAGCCATCTGTAGGATACCCCATCTTTATTCTTCGATCTGGGAACTATTTCCCATACTTCGTTCTTCATTATGGATTGGTATTCCTCTGTCATGGCATCTGCCCATTCTTTTCTCTGAATGGATTCTTCAGAGCAGGTAGGATCTTCATCTGGGAGATCACATACCAAAGCCGTGTAACTAGAGAATGGCTTTGGTCTTTTCACCTGTCTCGAGGTTTCTTCTGGAACAACATACTTCTCTCCATCTTGAATAAGCTCTCTTGCCCAAGCAGGCTTTCTTTTATGGGAGAAGGTCATTTGAGGAGGTTCTTGAA
>ML815036.1:81629-103037 GCA_009831015.1 Picea engelmannii | reverse complement strand
AGAAACATGATCCACATATGATAGTGGAAAATCATTTGGCTCAATTTAACATAAAGTGATACATCCATGAGGATTATCCTTATGATGAGACGTTTAGGGGTATCATATCATACGAAGAAGTTAAAAGAATATTCCAAACCTTGCCTCCCGACCAATAATATGGTTTGTTACACATTATTTTGGTCACCCCAGTGACTCATTGGCAACATGTGTTGATGTTCCCCAAAAAGGATAAAAGAGTCTTTCTTAATGATGAAAGTTACTGGATTTCCCTTCTCAGAAATCCTATTAAGAAAGGTCATCATAGGCTGCAAAATGCATAGGGTGCGATGATGCCTGATCATCGCCCCCTACTCTAGATTTGGAATGAAACGTCTCTATAGGTTACACTATATCTAGGGTGCGATGATGCCAAAAAGATAAGGAAAAGTTGAAATTTACAAAGGTTCTAGAAGGCGATCTTATAGAAGATGAGGAGGCCTCCGAACGATTTGGATCTTACTCACTTCTCTAATTTGGTGGGATCATCCTAATCTCCTCACCCATCCCTCATTCACTTTATATACGGATGGATCTCTCATGGAAAGGATAAGGTTAAATAGGATAATATTTGTATGGAGAAACCCTGCATCAGATTATTCTTGGGATCTTTTCTTTAGTTATACAAGCTACATGCTCGATCTTGATCATTCAAGAGATTTGAAGAAAAGGTGCATGTGTTAGAGAAAAGGGACTTTGAAAGGGAACCTTGTGACATCAAGGCTTTGGTTGTACTCTCCACTTTCCATTCAATATAATATAGTGATATGTTTGTTTCCCATAAAACCATTCTTTTTTTATTGTATGATTCCTTGATCACATACATAGGTTTTCATTGAGAATACTTTATTGCTTTAACTTTGGTTGGATTGTGTTCGTGTGCAAGGTCAATATTGCAAGAGTATTGGAATGGAGTGAGGATGATGATGGCATAAGGAAATGACATTTAAATGGTATGTTTTCCATCTATTGTTATCTAGTAAACTAAATAGTTAAAGCCCAAGGAAAGGTTCATATTTTGTTCTGTTTTGTTCTAGTTTTGGGTGGTACTATGGAGATCTGTTTGTGTCTTCACTTACCAATTAGTCCAACAAAAAAATTGGCGACCATATTGGGGATATGACTTGTTTTTTTTTTTTTTTTCTCTTACGTGCCTTCAACCCACCTTCCTTTAATTAAATTCATTCTCTGAGTCTATGGGTGATCCATCTAGACTCCCTAGGTCTGCAAGTTCAGTGAAATTTTTGTCCTTTTCCCATATTTTTCCTGAGTTGCAGAGATCGTCACACTATGTTATATAGACATCCTGCAATGATCCTTTGACATCACACTATGTTGGTTTAGACCAGGGCGATGACATCACACTGTAATTTCTTAGCATCCTGTGACGAACATAGATCGTCGCACTCTGCTCCATGGGCAACCTGCGACGATTCTTGTAGATTTTGTTGGGGAAAGCCATTTTTTCTTTCTTTAGCTAGTTTTGCCTCAATTTCCTGGTATGAGCTTCTCACACCAATGTTTGAATGATTTATGAGTTTAAATCTTGCTTTTGATTGACTTTCAATGATTGGAAGTTTTTCTTTGTAATTTTGCAAGTTTTTATTTTTTTATTTTTGTCACAAGGATATAATCTTTGGATCTCAGTCCTGAGTGCTTGCTTGACAAAGATTCTTTAATTTTAGCAATTTTTGGGTTGTCTTTACTTTCCATATTGCTTAAAGATTGAAAAAAAAAATTGTTTGCATTTGACAACAAGTTTTGTTATCATTTTGTTTTTATCTACATAGTGAGTTTTGATTTGGGAACAAGTTTGTGAGTGTACTGATTTTCTTGGATTGAATTTTCTTCCATGTCTTGCATCTCTGATTTGATTTAAGGAAGGAAGAATTGAAAATTATTTTATTTTTAGTAATATTTAAGAAAATTGTTGCATTCAAGTATTGATAAAAGAAAATTGGAAAATTTCATAACTTTTGAGTATTTAAAATTTGTTCATTCAATTTGGAAATTGTGTTTCATATATTTAGTATTTCAAAGAAAAATACCTTCTCCCTTCTGTAATTAGATTTCATTGAATTGAAAATTTCACCTTCATATATTATTGCATTTTATTGGGGCAAGGTCATACATCTCATTAGTTTCACTTCCATATTCTTTTTGAGTAAACAAAAACCTCTTAAAACACGATGTAATATTAAAATTTACTAGCAACTTTTATTTTCTAGAAGTTCTTTAAACCAACATTAGCTGGGATAGTTCTTTGGAATAGGTTGAAAGGCACACTCTCCAAAGAATTAAAAAACAAAATAGTATCTTGTGATAGGGAGAGTTTAAAATCCATTTGCTACATTTTGTCCTAGGAAGCCCTTATCACACAAGGGTCAAACTTGAGGTCGCATTAAGAATGGCAGAGTTACTCACCATGATTTGTTGGCCTTGGTGTAGATATTATGTGTATTATTGGCGGTCACTTGAAGGTATACCCATGACTATGTGTGGGATCCTTTTGAGTTGATTTCAGCCATAGATACCCTACCTTTGTGCGTGGATCATATTGTAGACTATTTCCCTAGGCATCATTGGAGTAAGTGGTAACCTTAGTGTCATATCTCCTTAGGGTATTTACACAAGGTGACTATTGAGGGGCAAGTCTTCATGGTACCTGAAATTGACATTGGCCAAACTCACTTGGGCTCCTTGGAGGGCATACCCACGATTATGTGTGGGAGCTTGCACCAAGGTGTAAGTCCATTAAGAAGGTCGTCAATGTAAATTTTCCACCTGTTTATCCTAGCCCATTCTAGTATTGATTTCACGACGTTGGATTTGATCACCAACTAGTGACTTCGAAATAAGAAGGTTTGTTTGTTTGGTTTGATTTCTAGATTTTATTAGTGAGTGTTGTTTGTTTCTATAGTTGGCCATATATTTTTTCTGTTCTTTATTTTGTGCAGCCAACATAGGCCTTCGTCGTTTACGTAGAATGCAAGGGATACCTCTAGAGAATTCAAAAGATTACGTCTCTTTACTTCCTAACTCACTGGAAGTCTCTCCTCAGGGAGAAGTCAATAATGAAGTGGCCTATAAAATTGGGAGTACGAACTCTTTAAAGGCATTCAAAATTCATAACTCTTTGGAAGCATTCAGGGTTCCTGTAACCCCGTCATGGAGTGTGGTATGAGACCCACACTTGCTCTGAATTAATTCATCAAGAGACATTGTTGCTAACGAACATATTGAAGTACCTACCAGACCTAATGTAGAGTCTAGTGTAGGTGATCCATTTTTTCAAAGTGAGTCATTTGTAACCCAGATTCATACTATTGGAATGTTTAATCCTAGCTCTGTACCCCTCCATTCTTTAGGACATGATATTTTGACAATCTAGGAATGAGTTCTCACCAACCTATGGCATCACAAAAAACTATGACGTCTACTACATACACAATACCTTTATATCACTTTACTCGAACAACAAATAATGTCATCACAGTTTCATATCAATTGTTGGTTGTTTCTCATTCCATCCTTCCTTTGCAGTTCACTAGCTATACCATGGTTTCACAAGCTACTCCTTTTTCCACCGGGAATATGATGATCACCCAAGATACTATTGGAACACCACTCCCATTTAGATCAAGTCCTTCACTTCACCCTAGGTATAACACTTTCAATAATTCCATTTCTAATCCTGCCCAGTGATGTAGACCCCTTCTCTCCTAAGGGTTGCGCGACCTCCCGGTCAGGATCTTCGATTCTGGAGTCGAACGACCCTCTGAAACCTTGCTGGTATCGTTCTATATTAACCATAGGTCCTCTTGTGTCCTTGTGTAGGCTTCATGATACCCGCAACCTTCCCTTTTGTGTTCTATGAAATATCATAGTTGGCGTTAGGACCTTTTCTCTTGGCCCCTTCTTAGATGTGACCTTGGGTGATGACATCATGACTATGCACAATTGCGGGAACACCCAAGAGTGGTTTGGTGTCAAACCACTTTTCTCCCCATAATTCCCCTTGAGCCTCCATGTGTCATTTCCCTAAAACCATGGTCTCGATTGTGTCTCACCCTCAACCTCGTAAAGGTCAAGAACTTTCTGTCCCCGCAATGCTAGATGATCATCGATCTCACGATATTGATGATGCTTTCAAACGAACGAATGAGATCTATTTATTGGGATCAAATGTTCAAACCTCTTTCTCCCAGATTGACAACTATGGTCGATTCAAAATTCTTGACTTCGAAATTTGCAAATCTCAAACCCAAATACATGGGAGAAGGGGATTTGACAACAACAAAACATAAAGCCTTTTTTGATCAATTTGTTGATATTCTTGGTGTTGAGCATGAGGATGTTTATACGATATTGTTAGTACAAAATTTTGAAGGATGAGAAAGAACTTGGTTCAGAGGACTTCTAGTAAGTTCTATACCATCATATAATGATCTATAAACTTCCTTCATAAGGCAATGGGGTGAGAAAAAAGATCATCTTTATTACTTAACCTAATTCGAAGCCTTGAGAAATAAGACATTAGAATCAATCCTAGAGTTCATCCAAATATTTAATAAACTTGATCACAAGATCCCTGTCGAAGTTAAACCTTCCCAACTAGCTGCAAAAGTCACTTTTGTAGGATCTTTTGATTTTGATTTTGCTCTACTTTTGAAAGAACGAAGATCCACTACTTTAGCAGGAATGCAAGATGATTCCATAGAGATTGAATCAAATATGATGGCATCCAAGAAGTTGAAAACTAAAGTTGATATGGGACCAAGAGAACCTAGGTGTTTTAAAGAGCATGTAGGGCCCTCTGGATCTGGAAAATATGCAGAGGAAAAAATGGATGAGATGGAAAAAATTATTAAAGATCTATCGAACACAATTTCCAGGATGGAAATAGAACAAGACAAACCTGATCCATATGTTATAAATCAATTCAAGAGAAATCCTAATCCTTAGATACAAACGAGGCAAATAAAAAATGAGGAAAAAAAGATTCAAGCTCCTTTTAAAATTGAGAATTTCATACAGAGAGATGAGCTGCAAGATTATGATGAATTATATGAAGATCTAAACAACCTCAATGATGATTATCTTGAGCCTCACCTAACCAAAATGTTTTATGAGAAATACTTGGATCTTGAATCTTTATTTTATGATGATGAAGATATCAACAGTTTGGGAGAACCTGCATACAAAGGTCTCGCTGATTCAATAATGGGTGAGCTTCAACATAGATACAATTTGAGGCCAAGAGAAAACAATTCTACAAATATTCCACCAAAAAATATTTTATCGCGAAATAAAGAAAATGAAGTGGCAGTCGCAAAACCATCAAATGAAATGCAAGCTTCTCGAGAAAATAAAGTTGAAAAAGAAGAAGTACAGAATAAGAAGCCAGGATATACAAAAGCTGGAGTTTAGACCAAGGAAATTGAAAAATCAATTGGAACTTTCAATTTAGAGAATGAATTTAATAAAATTAAAATTCCAATGCGTCTGGTTGAACTTTCTAGGAACCCAATCTATAAAAAACAAATCACTAAAGAAATACATCTTTTTGATGCTGAATGTCAAGCTAATGTTATCAATTTGTAGGATGAGAAACCAACAATCATGTTTGGACCACACATTGACAATAGTAAGGATATGGTTGCTCCTTTCTATATTACACTGACTGTGCACGGTCATTTACTTCACCATTGCATGTTAGACTCAGGAGCTTCACATAATTTAATGCCTAATATTATCATGAAAAAGTTGGGCCTTGAAATTACTAGACCTTATCAAGATTTATACTCATTTGATTCTAGAAAGGTTAAGTGTCTGGGTATGATTAAAGATTTAGTTGTAAATCTTGCTCAGGTTCCTGTGAAAAGTATTCTTATGGAAGTGGTTGTTTTTGATGTTCCTGCCAAGTATGACATGCTTTTATCTAGATCTTGGGGTGCCAATCTAGGACGATCTGTTCAACTAGACATGACGTATGCTACAATTCCAATTTTTGGTGGACAACTCACTCGACTGTACAGAGAAACTAGACTGGTGTATACTGTAAGTGAGCCTCAAAACCCCAATAACTACCCATTCTATGTTGCTGATCAAGATTTAGGCAATTGTATATTATCCATAGATGATGATTTTGAAGAATGTATAGAAGAAGAAAATAAAAAAATATATTTTTCAAAGAAAATTATGAATGTTAGAGAAGGGATGTAGAAAATGTTCTTTGATGGTGCATCATCTTGTGAAGGAGCAGGAGTTGGAGTTTTATTTGTGGCACCAAGTGATGAGTATGTTATTCCCTTCTCTTATATATTAAATGGGATGTTGATTATACCAATAATTTATGTGAATATGAAGATTTAGTTTTAGGATTAAAAGATGCAAGAAAATTAAAAATTGAACATTTGATAGTTTATGGTGATGCTGAGCTCATTGAAAAGCAAATAAAATAGCAATATCAAGCTAATAATCCAAGATTTAGATCGTATAGAAATTGTGCATGGGATATGATAGAGAATTTCTTCTCGTCTTTTAACATCTGCTCTATTCCCAGAATGCAAAGTCAACAAGATGACTCTTTAGCCAAAGCTGCTGCAACTTTCGTACCACCTACTGTTTTGAAGCTGAAATATCATATTGAGATGAGGCATAGAACTTTGATTCCAAACAATGTTCAACATTGGCAGGTGTTTGAAGATAATGAAAAAGTCAAGCAGTTCCTGGAAATGGTATATTATTTTTCTGAGACCCACATAGATTAGGAAAACAAGAATGATCATGCATGGATTATGTAGGAAGGAGAAAACATGGAAACGTTCCAAGATAAAATTGCAAATCACCGCATGCTCTTACTTAAAAAGAATCAAATTCCTATAGGTGTGATCCCTCTATAAAGGTTGTTTGACTAGGATGATATACCTTTAAAGTCTACTTTGCAACCTCAATCTGAAGAAGTTGAAGATTGTAATGTAGCAACTAATGAAAATCCCGAGATGGTTAAAATATCAAAATATATTCTGACACAAATAAAGAGTAAATATGATGAGTTACTTAAACAATATAAAGATGTTTTTTCATGGTCTTATGAGGATTTAAAAACCTATGATACTTCTTTTATTGAACATAAGATTCCCTTAAAGAATGGTATTAAGACTTTCAAGAAAAAACTTAGACAGATAAACTTGATTCTTTTGCCAATAATAGGAAAGGAAGTTTAAAAACTCCTTGATGCAAAAATAATCGTTCCCCTCAGATAGTTTGAATGGGTGGCCAATTTGGTCCCTGTTAGGAAGAAGAACAGTGAAATAAGACTCTGTGCTGATTTTAGGAACCTAAATATTTCGTCTCTTAAAGATAGCTACCCGCTCCCAAAAATGGACCATGTCTTAGAAAATGTAGTAGGGGATAAAAAAAATTCTATGATTGATGGTTTCTCAAGATATAATCAAATTGTTATTGATGAAGATGATAAAGAAAAGAATGCATCTACTACTCCATGGGGAACTTTTATGTATGATAAAATTCCTTTTGGTTTAATGAATGAAGGAGAAACTTTCTAGAGAGAAATGGATATCACATTCGTCGGTGAGAGAGATAAGTTTGTTGTTATTTATCTAGACAATCTGATATTTTTTTCCATTACTGATGTAGAACATTTGGTGCACCTCAAAATATTTTTTGAAAAGTGAAAAAAGTTTTCTTTGTCTCTAAACCCCAAAAAATCACACTTTGCCATGTAGGAAGGTAAACGTTTAGTTCATATAGTTTCAAAAGATGGAATTAACGTTGATCCTAAACGAGTTGAGGCTATTGACCCGATTAATATTCCTAGAAATAGAAAAGAGATTCAATATTTTTTTGGAAAGATCAATTTTTTGAGGATATTTATTCCTAACTTTGCTGAAATAATCAAATTGACTACAGATATGCTAAAAACAAACAACGAAGTAAAATGGACTGCAGAAGCCAAATCATATTTTGAGCGGATTAAGAAAGCCATAGGGAAAGCACCAATATTGGTAAGTCCTAACTATACAAAACAATTCTTAATATTCTCGTTTTCTTCTGAACATACTATTGTAGTAGTGCTCCTTCAGAAGAACGAAGAAGGATTCAAACAACCAATAGCCTTTTTCAGCAAAATCCTCAAAGATGCAGAGCTAAGATATGACATTCTCGAAAAATAATCTTCTGCGATTGTGAAGGCTCTCAAGGATTTTCGAACATATTTCTTGCACTCCAAAATAATTTTTTATGTACCAACAAATGCAATTAAAGATATCTTGGTTCAGCCAAACAGTTATGGAAGAAGAGGTAGATGGTTGACTAAGATTCAAGAGTTTGATTTAGAAGTAAAAACAACCAAACTAGGGAAAGGTCAAGGTCTGGCAAGGTCGTTATCCAAATCAAATTTTAGAGCGCTTGGAATAAATAACTTCAAATCATGTGATCCTCTTCTAGATATAGAGTAAATTGACAATCAAGCACCTATAATTCAGATTGAAGATAAGTTTTCTTCCTTTGCTTGGTATACTGATATTGTTACATACCTCCTTACTCTTCAATGTCCAAATGACATGACTCCTTCTAAAGAAAGAACTTTAAAGCTACATGAAATTAAGTATTTCATTACTGATGGAAAGATATACTGGAATGACCCTCTTGGTTTCCTAATAGAATCTAAAACAAAAGGTGTCATGGATGAATTTCATGAAGGAGTATGTGGAGGACATCATGCCTGGAGAGAAACAACTTACAAAATTTTAAGGGAAGGATATTATTGGCCAAAATTATTTATTGATGTAAATGAAAAGGTCAGAGCTTGCAATTCATGCCAACTATTTGTTGGTAAAGAAAAATTTTCCCGCCTTACCTTTAATTACAGTAAAAGATGAAGCTCCTTTCCAACAATGGGGCCTAGAATTCGTTGGAGAAATTCATCCTCAATCGAGTGCTCAACATAGATGGATTCTAAATGCTAATGATTATTTTACGAAATAGGTTGAATCCATTCCAACTTGATATGCTATAGATTTAGTACTGAATTTTTTTTTTGAAGAAAGCATCCTTGAAAGATTTGGTTGTCCTAGTAAAATAGTTATTGATAATGCTCAGAATTTTAAATCTATGGCAACAATCAATTTCTGTCAGAAATACAATATTATTTTAGGTCATTATACAACTTATTATCCTCAAGGAAATGGGTTGGTTGAATCATGTAACAAGAATTTGATGATTATAATCAAGAAAGTTTTGATAGAAAAAAAAAGCTTGGCATATACACTTAAAGTACGCCTTATTGGAAAACCGAATTAGCACCAAGAAATGTATAGGTGTGTCTCCTTTCCAATTAGTTTATAGTACCTATGTTATTCTTCCTATTAATATTGCTCTTCCTGTAATGAAATTATGGCAGGATGCAAATGAAGAGCCAAATGATGTTACAAGAAGAATAAATCAAATAATCGAAGTTCAACAAAACAAAGTAGAAGTGGATGGTAAGCTTAAAAAATACTAAGATAATATGAAAGACATTTTTGATAAAAAAGATAAATACAGGGAGTTTCTTCCTGGTGATTTAGTTTTAAAATGGGAAGCTCGAAAGGAAGATGTAGGGAATCATGGAAAATTCGATCATCTCTCGTTTGTACCTTCCAAAATTGCAGTTGTTGAGGGAAAAAAATCATTCTCATTGGAAAATATTAATGGAGAGATTATCAAGGCCCCTATCAATAGACATTATCTAAACCATTTCATGCAGTAGTTACATTTTAAATTTTTATTGTATATATTGGACTGTATTGACATTTGCAATTTTAATTTTCAATTTTTCTTTTTTTTTATTATCTGAGTCATTTGATCATTTGTTGTAGATATTTTCAATAAATTTATGATTGCTTGACATCATTAAAATGAAAAATAAAAACATCTTTATCACATATCATCTTTATTTTACAGGATTATTTGATATTTTATATTTAATTTCTTTTGTAGAATAGATATTTTCGGACAAGAGATGAGGCTGAATAAAAACTCGACAATTGTATTTTAAGCATTTGATTCTCTAAAAACAGGTGATAAATAAATAATCCGCCTTGCTGAAATTTCAAAACGAAAATAAAGGTACGAGTCTCTAGTCTTCTTATAGTTCAGATAAAATTTAAAAATTATTTCTGAAATGAATGTGAAGGAAGATTTTTCTCAAGATAAAAATATCATCACCTGAACCTAAAATCCAAAGATGTATAAATTTATAACTGTTGGACACACCTACCACACTTAGAGGGGGGGGGTGAATGAGTGTGGGGATCTTTTCCCAAAACTTCCCTCTTACACAAAAACTCCTTAGTTAACATTCAACAATTGCTCATTACTCATTGCTATCATTTATAATCAGTTAGATGTGAATACAAATTAGAAACATATATCAACAACATATCATCAACAAATCATCTCCACAAGGAACACAAAGAACACAAGATGTATGTACAATTTTTCTTTTTATTATGGACTTCAATCCGGGGTTTTTTCAGCAACAGCTGAATAGAGTAAAACTCTACAAGAGCACCATCTCTATATGAAATACTCAACTTACATTCTCATTACCAACTGAGATGAGGCGACAATCCTCAATAGATATCAATCTATCAACATAAACAAGTGCATCAACCATGCACCAACTTGTGCCAAACAACCTGTAATCAACCTGTACCATAAACAAGTGCATCCGACCATGTACCAAGTATATACCAATCATGTGTCAAATACTCATAAAAAATGACTCATCAATATGTACCAACATCATAAACTATACACCTCATGTATGCGACAACTCATCAACTGCTTGTCTCAACCATGACTAGTTTTGGATTAGTCAACAACCCTAAATTGAAATAATCATAACTTTGTACCTGTAATGAATAAAGATCTGAAACTGCTAAAAAAATTTCTTCAGCGTGTTTAATGAAATTCCTCCAGGTGGCACTACTTGAAACATCACAGAAAAGGTGTTATAACAAAAATGACATACCTTGCTGAATTCTAGCTCATTCTAGAGAGTGACCTTGTAGAGCGTGGCCTGCACAAAATATTCCTTGAATTGATCTGAAACTATTACAAAGAATATTAAATCTAGTACCCTAACCAACACATTTTTTCTCAGTAAATTTGGATCTTTTATGAGGAAGTTATGACGTGTTTACCCGAAACACCTGTTTTTGACTAGTTTCAGGACTAGCCACAAACCCTATTTTCCACAGAATGCAACTCCCAAAATACAACGAACCACAATATGAATTTTTTACCACAAATACTTGGGTATGGTTTCTGAATGGCATAGAAATTTCACAGTGTGAATCATTATAGAAAAAATGGTGAGATGAACTGTAAATAACATACCTTAGAAAGCATCATCAAAAGAATTTATCCTCCCTTCAATTTCTACCTTCTTCTCTTCACCTTCCTTCTGAAATTAGGATTACATATCCCTGGTTACCTCAGTCACCTATATATCTTCAATATTATCAAGCGTTCCACACCAAAAATGCTCAAGAAGATCTCACAAGAAGCTCTCCATCAATACTCCAAAAGATATTCTCACAAGAAGCTCTCCATTGAAACACAAAAAGGATGATCTCCAAGAGACCATTGCTATCTTATTTATACTTTCATCCTCTAGGTCACTTAAATCATTTTTAGGTCACTTAACCCATTTATAGGTCACTTAACCTATTTTCCTTATTTTAGGGTTAACCACTTTCCATAAATAGAAATTTCTCCAATATTTTATCATTTAAATATTCCTTCTTGATTTTTTCATCTTACTTTATCATTTCTTGATTTTTTTTACTTCTCTTTATTATTTAAATAATCCACCTTGAATTTGTCACCTTACTTTATCATTTAAATAATGATTTCTTCTTTTAGGTCACTTAACCCATTTCTAGGTCACTTAACCTATTTTCCTTATTTTTAGGGTTAACCACTTTCCATATTGATGCAGTAAGAAAACTACGCGACCACCACCTCACACTCTCCTACTCACAGGATCGATCTAAATTCCCCTTTGAGATGAAGCGTCTCTTTTGATTCCTTCGTGGAATCTCTGCTAAAAACCCGATCCACAGGTCCTTCTTTCTCCCTCACGGCCTTCTGCATTCAACCGTGACCTTTTCCCGACTTAGTTTCGAGTTTCGGAGTTTCTTCTTCTTTGATGTCGAGAGTTCCCTACCCTCACGGACTCCCGATCACCGATTCTCCAATGTGGCTCCCTTATAGCCTTAGCCCCTCCTGTCCATGCTCTGGTCCATGTGACTGCTTCTCATAAGACCACAGCCTTATATCCTTATCAGGATTTCGAGACTTCAAATGCCGCAATGCATTTTCCCACGAGATTCCCCATCCTCCGAATCCCGATACTTTGATGTGGCTCCCTTGCCGGTGCCTTTCCTAAAGGCCCTTGATCACTGCCATGTGTTCTCTTCATATGGATGGCTATGATTTCCTCTCATGATTTCCCAGTCCCAAATGTCCCGGATGCCTCGTCCTCAGGACTCGCGAAATGCCGATCTCTGATGCACCGATTTGGATTCTATTGGGACTTCTCCCAATAGTTAGGATCTCCGCCATGTATCGCCAAATGATGGACGACCCTGATCGAATCTCATTGTTTCGAGACTTCAAATGTCCTGAATTCATCGACTTCGAGAACTCCGATATCCCGAGTGTCGATTCTCCGCTATTCCGACAACTCGCTCCACAAATGGCACTTCCCTCCTTTCAGGGTTTCAGACTGCACGATTCTGAAATGTATGGACTCCCTGTCCACGTAATCCCTGATATGTCGATCCTTGACTTTCTTCTGATCTCTCAACACGTGTCTCCACAACCGGACAATTCAGATCGAACCTCGGACTTCGCCAAATGCAAAGTCAAACCATTCACTTATATGAGCCCCGACATACCGATGACTCTCGATTCCTGCCACCTGTCCCAACATATGGATAGCTCTAAACTTGTCGGGATTTCAATGATGGATTTACCTGATCTCTGGTCCATGGGATTCCCGATTTCCCAAACTTCGACGCTTCAATATCTCGATGCTTCTCGGGGTTTCGCTCTGCTCACGAGGATTTTAAATCTTGTGCAACTTTCGACTGATTAAATGGATGACAGGTATCTGAGTGAGATCCAACGGCTCAAGATCTCCTCTTCTGTGTGCTCCTCCTATGCATCTTCCTGGATGTATAAACCAATGGTCCAGATCTCCTTCTCCCGTCGATGTGACGGATTCTGTGCTCCCTCCTGAGCTTGCACACTTTCTTCCCAACCTTGGGAGAATTCACCAAACTCAAAGGCCTCAACCTTTATGCTCTTTTTCTCTGTGAGCTCCACGAATTCGAGTCCTCATCGTGCGTGCTCTTCGACGCTGTTCCTCCTGATCTTTCACTTCTGAATCCCCAGGGGATTCTTTTGACTTCTGCACCTCTGCAGAGTCTTCGTACACACACAGTGTTGTCTCTCCTGAGATTCTCAAACACTCAGACCCCTAAGGGATTTTATCTTTCTTCCCTTCTCCCTCAGATGGAGAATGTAATGCCCTCCTGGCTCTGTGTTTGCTCAAGCAACCTCTTGCTGAGCCTATCAGGGTGTTCAACAACCCTGTGAAGATCCCTTAGTGGACTCTTCCTCAAATCATAGAACTCAATAAGAGTTCTCTTCTCCTGTGTGCTTGTCTGCACACTGTCTCTATTCCGTCCTGGCAGAGTATCTTCCTCTAGAACTTCCAACAGTTTTGTCTCCTTCTCCTGTGCACCTATGCACTCACTCGATGCCCACTTGGTAGAGCTCTCAGAATCCTCAGTGATTCTGGTTCTTCTTAAGAACTCACAGTAGAGTCCTTCCTTTGTGCACCATTGTGCATGCGCTCAATGCCCACTTGGCAGAGCTTCACATAACTCCTTAGAGCTTCTGTCTGCAACTGTGTCTTCTCCCACACAGCCTTGCCTCCAAGGTATTCAACAACCTTGAGGTATTCCTCTCGGGATGTTGAGTCCAGTTCATGTGCCGCAACACGTCTTTTTCCGAACCGACAGTATTCAGAAATGCATCCTCTGTGCACGACTATCAGAACCCACAATGTTTTGTCACACCCTCCTGGTGTGAAGCCCCAAAGACCTTCACCTAAAATCAAACACACTCCTGCAAATGCAACCCTACAGTATACATCTACAAAATATAAGAACACTCACAAACATTCATTCAACATAGGATAATGCAGGAAAAACTGCTCGTTGTATTAAATATGAAAAATGCCTGTATTTACAAGGTGTTCCTGAGCACGGCCTGTAACAAGGTCTTGGATCCTTCTCTTATTCTCTCTCGTAGACTTCTCTCACACACTACAACTACTCTCCTTTTCTTTACAAAATGAGATACAAAATTCCTTTTACCTGAGGGGGCTCTTCGAGCGCTTCCCTCCAATATACCTACCCTATTCAATTACATTGAATGGGCTATCTAGTCCAGAATCTGGACCTAGATCTCAACAATTCAAACATTAATGGCCAATATTACCTTACACCTACACAAAGGCATGACTCTACAACTCACCAGCTTAAACATTAAATTACATTCAATTCAAATTTTAAATGAGGTCTGCGCCTCTCTCTTCATCTTTGAATGCACGTGCTCGACGTGGCTGGCTGGCTAGCTGGCTGACATGGAGAGATTCTCCTGCATCATACTCCTCAGTTGAAAAATTCATGAGCTTCTTCTCATGAGATTCCCATCTTAGTTGTTGAAATCCTCCTGGATCCCAAATCATCCTCTGGAGCTGTTCATCTGCTACTGCTTTTGCTGCTGCACTACTTCTGCTACTGCTCTTCTGCTCAACTGCTCCTCACTAGTAGTTTCTGCTGACCTCAACATCAGCCTCCTGATGTATTCTATCACCTCGTCCAACTGCTCTAGTGGCTGGCTCTGTTCACGCAGTCTCCTCAGTTGGAAAAATTTTCTGCAATTGGGTGGATCATCATGATCTCCCATGCCACCCTCTTCATCTTCATCTGTGGCCTCAAGTTGCCACTTTACTACAGACTTCAGCTCTACAGTCTCTTCCTGACTGACTTTCTGTTCAGTCACCTTCTCTGATAGCTCAACTTTTGTCAGTTCTCTTGCTGGCTCGGGATTGTTCAGCCAATCCTCCAGCATCTCCATCTCCCTCTCCCATGGAGTGGTAAATCTGCCTGCCTTCTCTTTGGATTCCTTTGCTTCTAGCTTCAGTGCTGCAACTTCTTTCTTTTCAGCTCCCTGGTCGAAAGAGTTGAGCCATTCCTCAGAATGCTCATTCTCTTTTTCTTCTTGGGCAACTTCAAATATCTGCTCCAATCTCTCCTTGACAGTCTCAGCTGACTGTTCTTCTGCTGTTGCTACACCTGCAACATAGATTTCTACCTCCTCCTGGAAAGTGGTAGGAATACTCCAATTCCCCCAATCATCATAATAGTATCCAAATATTCCTCCTCTATCAGCTGCATCTGCTGATCTAAATTCATCTCTGAATTTATGAGACCCTCCGATAGTCTCATCTGCTCATCCCTGCCCACCTGGAAATATGGGATGCTTTCGCTGCCCTCCTGGCAGTCTGTGAGATCCCGCAACGACCTCATATCATTTCCCAACTAGAAATGTGAAATTTCTCGGCTATCCTCTGGACAATCCGTGAGATCCCACAATGATCTCAACTCGTTGCCCACCTGGAAATTAGGAATTTCCTCTCTGCCCTCCTGGCAGTTCTTGAGATATTTAGCTGATCCCAATTCCATTTCCTTGCCCACCTGGCGATATGGAATTTCTTCTCTACCCTCCTGGAAATGCTTGAGATCTCTAGCTTATCTCATTTCACCCTCTGCATCATTGAGACCTCTCCCAGTCTTTGGTTCACACACCTGAACCATTTCTTCTTTTGGTCCATTGAGGTTTTCAGCATACCTCAACCACCCTTTCAAAAACCTTCATTGTCCTCTGACCATCAGCTCCTTGACTGACCATTTTTCTTTCGACTTCTTCATGGGCCATTCATATACCCATCTCGGCTTTGCTTTCTTCCGCATCCATAGTTCAAGCTTTTCTATGTCTGCCCTTATTTCATAGAGCTCTGTATCCATTTCTGCAAGATTTTCTGCTTTTCTCTTCCTCCTAGCATGCCTATGGTCTTCAGTAACCATGGTGTTGTCTCTGTCTGCTCTCCTAGAAAACCTGCTACTGTCACTCTGCACTAAGAGTGTTTCCAGCTTTATCCTACAGTCTCCCTGACTATCTTCTTGATTGTTGCCTACCTGCAACCAATCGCCACAGAGTCTCCAGTGCTCTGTCTTCTCCCTTCTTGGTTCACTTGAAATATATAGATGAAATCAAGCTCTGATACCAGTTGACGCAGTAAGAGAATATGTGACCACCTCGCACTCTCCTGCTCACAGGATCGATGTAAATTCCCCTTTGAGCCGAAGTGGCTATTTCGATTCCTCCGTAGAATCTCTGCTAAAACCCGATCCATAGGTCCTTCTTTCTCCCTCAAGGCCTTTTGCATTCAACCGTGACCTTTTCCCGACTCAGTTTTGGGTTTCAGAGTTTCTTCTTCTCTGATGTCGAGAGTTCCCTGCCCTCATGGAATCCTAATCTCTGATTCGCCAATGTGGCTCCCTTCCGGCCTTAGCCCCTCCTAGCCATGCTCTGGTCCATGTGAATGCTTCTCATAAGACCGCAGCCTTATATCCTTATCGATATTTCAAGTCTTCAAATTTCGCAATGCATTTGCCCACGAGATTCCCGATCCTCCGAATGTCAATACTCCAATCTGGCTCTCCTATCGGTGCCTTTCCTGAAGGCCTTCAATCACTGCCATGCATCCTCTTCAGATGGATAGCTCTGATCGCCTCTCGTGATTTCGCGGTTCCAAATGTCCTGGACGCCTCGTCCTCAGGATTCAAAAAATGATGATCTCCGATGCGTCGATTTGGCTTCTATCGGGACTTCTCCAGATAGTCTAGATCTCCGCCACATATCCCCAACTGATGGATGGCCCTGATCCAATCTCACTGTTTCGAGACTTCAAATGTCCCGACTTCCTCGACTTCAAGAAATATGATATCCCGAGTGCCAATTCTCCGCTATGCTGACATCTGGCTCCACAAATGGAACTTCCCTCCTTTCGAGGTTTCAGACTTAGCGATTCCTAAATGTATGGACTCCTTTTCCATGGAATCCCCGATATGTCGATCCCCAACTTTCTACTGATCTCCCGACACGTGTCTCCACAACCGAACGGTTCAGATCGAACCTTAGAATTCACCAAATGCAAAGTAAAACCATTCACTTATATGAGCCCTGATATACCGATGACTCTCGATTCCTGCTACCTGTCCCAATAGATGGACGACTCTGAACTTGTCGGGATTTCCACGATGGATTTACCTGATCTCTGGTCCACTGGATTCCCGATTTCCTGAAATCCGATGCTTCAATATCCCGATGCTTCTCGGGGTTTCACTCTGCTCACGAGGATTTTAAATCCTTTGCAACTTTCGACCGATCAAACAGCTGACGGGTATCCGAGTGATATCCAATGGCTCACGATCTCCTCTTCTGTGCGCTCCTCATGTGCATCTTCCTGGATGTAGAAACCAACAGTCTAGATCTCCTTCTCCTGTCGATCTGACGACTGCTGTGCACTTTCTTCCCAACCTTGGGAGAATTCACCAAACTCAAAGGCCTCAACCTTTATGCTCTTTTTCTCTGCGAGCTCCATGAATTCAAGTCGTCGCTATTAACGATAAAAAATGCACTGACATGTTTGCAAGAATGATGCCTAATATTGTAGGGAAAATTTGACTATCTTCCCTAGCTCCAAATCCAAATCTGATTGCACCATTGGAAAGATTATGATCTGTAGTTAAAAATCGACTATTTGAACGTGCAAAACGAACATTCCACGGCTGAGAAAATTGATTTTTCCCAAGGGCATTTTTTGCTAGAAATTCTGATTTTCGGTGGTTTAGGCGAACAGGACGACTGTTCATTAACCACCGAAAGCTGCGCTTTCAGTGGTTAATTCACCCAGAGGTCTTCTATGTTAACCACCAAAATCCTGTTTTAACCAGAATACTTGAAATTTCGCCTAGATCAGGAATTTTTGAATCATAATGAGATGAAACCTCTTGGAATAGACAGGTGGTGAATTATCAAGTCAGATCCAATGGTTACTTTGATGGTTAAAGGCAAAGAAGAGGTGTTTTAATCAATTTTGGTACATTTTTCAAAGGCAAAAATATAGGGATTTTGACACACCTCAACAAATTTGAATTTTACCTCTTGGAAGAGTCATCAGTTAGCCTTGGGAGGCAGTTCTGCACTACACCAACAATCAACTGAGAGAAATCTGGGATTTGCCTCATTTTGAGGAAGCATCCCACTTATTTTGCAATAGATTTTGACTTACTATTTTTAGCTGATCTGATCCATGTTTTCAGGATCTTAGAACTACTTTGTAATGCTATAAATCTTAGGATAGAAGATGAACCAGGGGGTTCGATTTTGGGTTCTACCATGCTGCTACTATAATCAAAATACCTATTCTTATTATATAAAAAATTGCAAGCTTCCTTCAGTTGTGTTGTCAGATTTTTCTCCTCTGTTCTCTGATAGCTTATGAGTAAAAGTTCTTTATTGATGCTCATTCAATCTGCAAGTGACTGTCATCTCACTGGTTGATTGTTTTAGTTGATAATCATAAGTTATTTCCTTGGTTATTAAACCCATTGTGCTTGTTTGTATGAAGTATAATCTGGTTCAATAGTTGTTTTCCTCCCCATTTAATCAAACCTTATCTGACTGCATTATTAGAAGGCCTTGTGAGATTTTATGTTTCTAGACAGTCTTGAACACACAGTTCAGTCCTTAGATATTCATATTGATCCAAAAACCACATCAATTATTAAGAAAATATTTCCCAAAAAAGAGTTAGTTACCAGGCATCTCTGACTTACAGCCTAGGAGAGTTTCCTGGAGTGATAACAGTCGTCGTGTGTGCTCTTCGACGCTATTCCTCCTGAGATTTCACTTCTGAATCCCCAAGGGATTCTTTTGACTTCTGCACCTCTGGAGAGTCTTCGTGCACACACAATGCTGTCTCTCCTGAGCTTCTCAAACACTCAGACCCCTAAGGGATTTTATGTTTCTTCCCTTCTCCCTCAGATGGAGAATGTAATGCCCTCCTGGCTCTCTATTTCCTCAAGAAACCTCTTGCTGAGCCTATCAGGGTGTTCAACAACCTTGTGAAGATCCCTCAATTGACTCTTCCTCAAATCACAGAACTCAATAAGAGTTCTCTTCTCCTATGTGCTTGTCTGCACACTGTCTCTATGCCCTCCTCGCAGAGTATCTTCCTCCAGAACTTCCACCAGTTCTGTCTCCTTCTCCTATACACCTATGCACTCGCTCGATGCCCACTTGGTAGATCTCTCAGAATCCTCAGTGATTCTGGTTCTTCTTAAGAACTTAGAGTAGAGTCCTTCCTCTGTGCATGAATGTGCATGCGCTCAATGCCCACTTGGTAGAGCTTCACAGAACTCCTTCGATCTTCTGTCTGCAACTGTGTCTTCTCCCACACAGCCTTGCCTCCAAGGTATTCAACAACCTTGAGGTCTTCCTCTCAGGCTATTGACTCCATTTCCTATGCCGCAAAACGTCTTTGTCTGAACCTGCAGTATTCAGAAATGCATCCTCTGTGCACAACTATCAGAACCCGTAGTGTTCTGTCACACCCTCCTAGTGTGAAGACTCAAATACCTTCACCTGAAACCACACACACTCCTGCAAATGCAGCCCTACAGTATACATCTACAACATATAAGAACACTCACAGACATTCATTCAACACAGGATATTGCAGGAAAAACTGCTCTTTGTATTAAATATGGAAAATGCCTGTATTTACAAGGTGTACCTGAGCACGGCCTATAACAAGGTCTCAGCTCCTTCTCTTCTTCTCTCTCATAGACTTCTCTCACACACTAGAACTACTCTCCTTTTCTTTACAAAATGAGATACAAAATCCCTTTTACCTGAGGGGGCTCTTCGAGCGCTTGCCTCCAATCTACCTACCCTATTCAATTACATTGAATGGGTTGTCTAGTCCAAAATATGGACCTAGATCTCAGCCCTTCAAACATTAATGGACGATCTTACCCTACGCCTGCACAATAGCACGACTCTACCACTCACCAACTTAAACATTAAATTACATTCAATTCATATTTTAAATGAGGTCTGCGCCTCTCTCTTTAGCTTTGAATGCACACGCTTGACGTGGCTGGCTGGATGATGTGGAGAGATGCTCCTGCATCACATATATAGAAGGTTCTCCAATAATTTATCATTTAAATATTCCTTCTTGATTTTGTCACCTTACTTTATCATTTCTTCATTTTGTCACCTCTCTTTATTATTTAAATAATCCACCTTGACTTTGTCACTTTACTTTATCATTTAAATAATGATTTCTTCTTTTAGGTCACTTTGACTTCTTTGACCTTGGGGGCTTCATGCCTTCATGTGGGGGTCCTTCATCTTTATAAGGCCATAAATCTCAAACGATGAGGAGTTATGTGGCATTCCACATACCACCAAAAATGACATGACAAGCATTATCCATCTAGGATAGTTTCACCAACAATTTCCTTGATATTCATCTCATTATTCCACATACAAGCATGGGTCCTCCAACCATTCTTCTAGGATAACTAAATCCACAAAGTGTATTCCCCTGAGGGATTTCAACATAAGGGGACCACTTTGGAGTTCATCCATTTGTGCACCTTATCAGTCATGATAAGACAATAATGAGAACATGGGTCCTCTGGCCATTCTTCTAGGATAACTCAATCCGCAAAGCGTCTTACCGTGAGGGCTTTCACCATAAAGGGACTACTTTGTATTTCATCCATTTGTGCACCTTATCAATCATGATAAGACAATAATGAGTCATCTATACATTTTTCCAACAATGCATCATATACCAATGAAACCACATTGATCCATCTTCATCATGTATCAATGACAAATCATTGATCCATCTTCATCATATCAATGGCAAATCATTGATCCATCTTCATCTATGCATTATCATCAAGGAAAATACATATTATATTACATCAATCATCAATCAATCAATACTTTGACATCAATCAATGACATCAATCAGTCAAACCATTGGCATCAATGACAAAATGATCCAACGATCTCCCCCTTTGGAATTGATGCAAATACCAAGATTGACGTCAACACAAATTACCAATTATT
>ML815036.1:60742-73700 GCA_009831015.1 Picea engelmannii | reverse complement strand
ATCTACGAAAACGCAAATAAACATATACGAAAATATACGAATACGCAAATA
This sequence comes from Picea engelmannii, assembly GCA_009831015.1. Taxonomy (NCBI): domain Eukaryota; kingdom Viridiplantae; phylum Streptophyta; class Pinopsida; order Pinales; family Pinaceae; genus Picea; species Picea engelmannii. The sequence continues at coordinate 73,649 of ML815036.1, read as the reverse complement.
AACATACGCAAATCTACGAAAACCTACGCAAATAAACATAAACGAAAATCTACGAAAACCTAAACATATAAACATATACGCAAATAACATACACAAATAAACAAATAACATACGCAAATAACATACGCAAATATACGAATACGCAAATAAACATATGCGCAAACAAAACGCAAAAAAATGTACAGTTCGCATACGCAAACAATAAACATATACGCAAATGAAAACGAAATACGCATACAAATAAACATATACGCAAACGAAAACAATAAACATATACGCAAACGAAAACGAAATACGCAAACAAATAAACATACGCAAACAATAAACATATACGCAAACAAATACGAAATCAGAATAATATGTTTACGAATAAATTCGAATGTAAATACCTCCCCCGCTGCGTCCACTGCTCCCTCGACGTCCCACTGCTCCCTCGACGTCCACTGCTCCTTCGACGTCCCCTGCTCACAAAGCTCACTCACAAAGCTCACTCACAAAGCTCCTTCGACGTCCCCTGCTCACAAAGCTCACTCACAAAGCTCCTTCGACGTCCCCTACTCCCACGACACAGAGCCTCACACAACCACAAAAATTTGAAACGTTTAACACTGATGTGTGGCGATTATATAGAAAAAGCTTTCGGCTGAACAATAGTTCGGCCGAAAGATTGTTCGGCCGAAATATCGTTCAGCCGAAAGATGTTTCGGTCAAACAATCTTTCGGCCGAAAGATTTTTCGGCCGAAAACGTAACGCCGGAAAGAAAATATCCGGCCGACCAAATTTTTACACGCAAATCAAGGGCCCCATAATGGCTCCGTTCGATTTGATGTTTATTGTTTCGGCCGAACAGTAGTTCGGCCGAAAAAAAATTCTTTTGGCCGAAAAATATATTTAGTTCGGCCGAAAATTTGTTTTTCGAAATTTTGGAAACCAGATTTTCACGAAAGTGTAACCCACCTTCGTGATTCCACCCCCTACAATGCAACATTATTCTAGATTTTTAGAGAAGAGAATGCACTCAATACAGTAGAAATGGTCATGATATAATCAAGACCTGGTGGGGACATCCAGAAAAATTCAGAGTCGACGCTCATGGTATGTATTCCACAATGTCTTTATATTCTCATATGTTATATATATATCCATGATTCTCTATCATTTGTTTGGGAAAAATAACCCTACGCATTTCTCAGTTGAGTGGGTAACCATAATGAATGAAGTAGTTGAGGGTTATACCTTCCATTGGGATAAAATGCTAGCTGATAATTTGGCCAAGGAAATTGTTGAGTATCAATCATCAAAATCAAAATGGAAACCTTCTCCTTTTTACATGTCAACATATATTATGTATGCCATTTGTTTCATGACCCCATTCCACTTGATGAACTAGATTTGGACCCCGACCAATGCCGAGCCAATACATTTCTACCACTCCAAATTATGGGAGGAAAATGCCAAAAATTTCTTTTACAAAATTGTTCACTACGTAGTGGTGCCTATTTCCATAGCTATCTAGGTCCACCCTCTACCCATAATTTCAAAAAATATTATGGGGAGCTTAGGTAAACTTGCAAACTGGTTCATTGAGGATAATTTCTCCTATATCAGATTATTTGGTTGTTTTATTCCTCCTCATTCCCTTCCACGGTTTTTACCTAACATGCTAGTATCTAGAGAAGTGGCATACCAAACAATAGTAGGAGGCATCAACAAGTAATTGAAAGTAGCTCAGAAAAAGGTTTGGCCAACTTTTCCCCGTTCAAGTTTGTATGTTCACATTGTTAGATTTTGGTCATTCTAAATTCGAGGTTGCATCCCTGGAATATGTCAAATTAGTTGACATTGAATTCAAGAAGCATGATCGACATAAGATAGTGGAAAATAATTTGGCTCAATTTAACATAAAGAGATACATTCATGAGGATTATCCTTATGATGAGATGTTTAGGGGTATTAGATCATACGAAGAAGTTCAAAGAAGATTCCAAACCCTACCTCCCGACCAAAAGATTGTTTGTTAAACATTATTTTGGTCACCCCAGTGACTCATTGGCAACATGTGTTGATGTTCCCAAAAAAGGATAAAAGAGTCTTTCTCAATGACGGAAGTGATTGGCTTTGTAGCACACCATTTCTCGCTACCAAGGCTTAAACGCTCTTAAAAGAAATCTATAACACCACTTTGTACATAATTCATACAGGCATTATATAATCTACATGCATTTAGACAAATAAACACATTTAAGCTCATAGTAAAACATCTTATTTACTACTATAATTAACAATCAATAGTGTTTACTATTAATTCATATACACAGCGAAATTCATGGTAAGATAAGAAACACAATCATGCAAAACATGAATAAATCATAATAAGATACTTATCTTTTAATAGTGGTAGATTCCACCAACCAAGTACAGACATTCCACGAACCTCCCTACCTTAGACCGCACTGCTCATCAAGCTCAGCAGTGGGTCACCCTCGAGCTAGGACTAAGCTCCACCCCTAGAGAAGGAATCCTAGGCTAGGCTGAGGTTATAGGGAAAACATGACACAACCACAAGGATGGGATTCTCCCCCAGAAACCTCTCATTCTCACTACCCACAGACCCTCATTCCCCACATGCCTGTTACACCCCAGGAGTATACACCTTCTCTGTCACCTGGACAGTCTGTCAGCTGCTAACCTCCCTTGCCTTGGGTTACAGCAACAGACCGGACCAGAAGTCTCCGGGCTCTGTGATATCTACAGGGTTCCTTCCAGGAGTCCTCTCCTTCCTTTGTGCACTCTCTCATCTGGAGATAATCTCTCACAGGCCAACAGGCCACAAACAATCCGATACTACGTGGTCACAACAACCCATAGGGAAAATAGACACATGCTTTCCCAAACTGGTTCAACAATCATAGGACGGTCTCTTGGTCACGAATTTGGAGCATAGCCTCCACGCATGGGTTCGATTAGTCTGATAGAGGATGCACATGGATTATCAAAGATAACACAGGATATTCGACTGTCAGGAACACACGAGGATTTCTTTGCAGGGGTCAGGTTGGTCGTACTATCCAGGGCTCTGTATGCATTCAGGAAATTGGGTAGAATGGAGGAGGAATCCTTCTCACGGCTCATCCTGGCCATTTTATTCACATTTTCTAGGGTTGACACTTGTCACCCATGGAATTGCATGTGTTCCACTAGCACACATCACCCTTGTACGTCCTCCCCTGGATAGAAACTTAGGATAAAACATGAAATGCACATGTATTTTTGGAATAATATTAAAATATTATTCCCAGGTTTAGGTCCCGTAGGCTAAACACTTAGCCCCTTTTTCCACCTTCTATCCCCTAATCCCTTGCCTTCTCTGTGGAATCTTAGTCCCCCTTCACTTATTCATCGTGGTCGGTCTGCACCTGGCGGTGTTTACAATTTTATTAAATGTTCTGCATACATACAAGTACAAAATCAGGCCCTTGGCCTCCAACCGTTAGGCTCTCTGGCCTAGCAATAACCAAAGCCCATTGGCTTATACAAACTTGTCTCACCCGCCTATAACACATATTTACAATTCATTTCATACAACAGATTTACAACTGGCTCAGCCTTGGGGATATTACAGGCTTTCCCTTCTCAGAAATCCTATTAAGGAAGGTCGTCACAGGCTGCAAAATGCACAGGGTGTGACGATGCCTGATCATCGCCCCCTACTCTAGATTTGGACTACAACGTCTCTATAGGTTGCACTATATCTAGGGTGCGATGATTCAAAAAAGATAAGGAAAATTTGAAATTTACGAAGGTTCTAGAAGGGGATCTTATAGAAGATGAGGTGGCCTCTGAATGGTTTGAATATTACTCGCTTCTCTAATTTGGTGGGATCATCCTAATATCCTCATACATTCATATTTCACTCTATATAAGGATGGACCTCTCATGGAAAAGGATAAGGTTGAATAGGCTAAGATTTGTATGGAGAAACTCTGCCTCATATTATTCTTGGGATCTTTGCTTTAGTTCTACAAGCTACATGTGTTAGAGAAAAGGGAAATTGAAAGGGGAACTTGCGACATCAAGGTTTTGGTTGTACTCTCCACTTTACATTCAATATAATACAATGATATGTTTGTTTCCCATAAAACCATTCTTGTTTTATTATATGATTCCTTGATCACATACATAGGTTTTCATTGAGAATACTTTATTGCTTTAACTTTGGTTGGCTAGTGTTCCTGTGCAAGGTCAATATTGCAAGAGTATTGGAACTAGTGTTCCTGTCCATCTCTTGTTATCTAGTAAACTCAATAGTTAAAGCCCAAGGAAAGGTTCATATTTTGTTCTATTTTGTTCTAGTTCCGGGTGGTATTATGGAGATCTGTTTGTGTCTTCACTTACTGAATAGTCCAACAACAAAATTGGAGACCATATTGGGGATATGACTTGTTTTTGGTTTTTTGTCTCTTACATTCCTTCAAAACACCTTCCTTTAATTAGATTCATTCTTTGAGTTTGTGGGTAATCCATTTGGACTCCCCGGGTCTGCAAGTTCAGTGAAATTTTTGTCCTTTTCCCATATTTTGCCTTAGTTGTAGAGATTGTCACACTATGTCATATAGACATCCTGCAACAATCCTTTGATGTCACACTATGCTATTTTAGACCAGGGTGATGACATCACACTATACTCTCTTATCATCCCGTGAAGACCCTAGATCGTCGCGCTCTGCTCCATGGGCAACCTGCGATGATTCCTATAGATTTTGTTGGGGAAAGCCATTTTTTCTTTCTTCACCTAGTTTTTCCTCAATTTCCTGGTATGAGCTTCTCACACCAATGTTTGAATGATTTATGAGTTTAAAGCTTACTTTTGATTGACTTTCAATGATTGGAAGTTTTTCTCTTTTGATTTTTGTCACAAGGATATAATCTTTGGATCTCAGTCTTGAGTCCTTGCTTGACAAAGATTCTTTAATTTTAGCAAGTTTTGGGTTGTCTTTACTTTCCATATTGCTTAAAGATTGACAAAAAGTTTTGTTTTCATTTGACAACGAGTTTTCTTATCATTTTGTTTTTATCTACATAGTGAGTTTTGATTTGGGCACAAGGTTGTGAGTGTATTGATTTTCTTGGATTGAATTTTCTTCCTTGTCTTGCATCTCTGATCTGATTTAAGGAAGGAAGATCTGGAAATCATTTTATTTTTAGTAATCTTTAAGAAAATTGTTGCATTCAAGTATTGATAAGAGAAAATTGGAAAATTTCATAACTTTTGAGTATTTGAAATTTGTTCATTCAATTTGGAAATTGTGTTTCATAAATTTAGTATTTCAAAGAAAAATACCTTCTCCCTTTAGTAATTAGAGTTGATTGAATTGAAAATTGCACATTCATTTATTATTTCATTTTATTGGGTCAAGGTCATACATCTCATCAGTTTCACTTCCATATCCTTTTTTAGTAAACAAAAACCTCTTAAAACACGATGTAATATTAAAATTTACTAGGAACTTTTATTTCCTAGAAGTTCTTTAAACCAACATTAGCTAGGATAGCGCTTTGGAATAGGTTTAAAGGCACACTCTCCAAAGAATTAAAACACACAATAGTATCTTGTGATAGGGAGAGTTTAAAATCCATTTGCTACATTTTGTCCTGGGAAGCCCTTCTCACACAAGGGTCAAACCTGAGGTCGCATTAAGACCGGCAGAGCCACTCACCATGATTTGTTGGCCTTGGTGTAGATATTACGAGTATTATTGGGGGTCACTTGAAAGTATACCCACGACTATGTGTGGGATCCTTTAGAGTTTATTTTGGGCACAGATACCCTGCCTTTGCACATGGATCAGACTGTCAACTATTTCCCCAGGCATCATTGGAGTAAGTGGTAACCTTAGCGGCCTATCTCTTTAGTGTCCTTACACAAGGTGACTATGGAGGGGAAAGTCTTCATGGTACTTGGAATCAACATTGGCCAAACTCACTCGGGCTCCTTGGAGGGTATACCCATGATTATGTGTGGGAGCTTGTACCAATGCGTAAGTCCATTAAGAAGGTCGTCAATGTAAATTTTCCACCCGCTTATCCCAGCCCCTTCTAGTATTGATTTTGTGACGTTGGATTTCATCACGAACTAGTGACTTCGAAATAAGAAGGTTTGTTTTTTTGGTTTGATTTCTAGATTTTATTAGTGAGTGTTGTTTGTTTCTATAGCTGGCCATATATTTTTTCCGTTCTTTATTTGGTGTGGCCAACATAAGTCTTCACTGTTTATGCAGGATGCAAGGGATACCTCTGGAGAATATGGAAGATTACATCCCTTTACTTCCTAACTCACCGGAAGGCTCTCCTTAGGGAGCAATCAATAACGAAGTGGCCTCTGAAATTGGGAGTATGAACTCTTTAGAGGCATTCATAATTCATAACTCTTTGGAATCATTCATTCTTCCTATAACCCCGTTATGGAGTGTGGTACGAGACCCACACTTGCTTGAAATTAATTCATCGGGAGACATTGTTGTTGATGAACATATTGAAGTACCTACCAAACCTAACACAGAGTCTGGTGTAGGCGATCCATTTTTTCAAAGTGAGTCATTTGTAACCTAGATTCATATTGTTGGAATGTTTAATCCTATCTATGTACCCCTCCATTCTTTAGGACACGATATTTTTGGCAACCTAGGAACGAGTTCTCACCAACCTATGGCATCACAAACAATTGTGACGTCTACTACTTCCACAATACCTTTATATCACTTTACTGGAATGACCAATAATGTCATCATAGTTTCAGATCAATTGTTGGTTAGTTCTCACTCCATCCTTCCTTTGCAGTTTGTCGGCTATACCATGGTTTCACAAGCTACGCCTTTTTCCACCAGGAATATGGTGATCACCCAAGATCCCATTGGAACACCGCTCTTGTCTAGATCGAGTACTTCACTTCCCCCTAGGTATAACACTTTGAATACTTCCACTGCTAATCCTTCCCAGTGATGCATACCCCCTTCTCTCCTAAGGGTTGCACGACCTCCCAATCAGGATCTTCAATTTTTGAGTCAAACGACCCTCTGAAACCTTGTTGGTCTCGTTCTGTATTAACCATAGGTCCTCTTGGCTCCTTGCACAGGCTTCATGATACCCACAACCTTCCCTCAACCATGGTCTTGATTGTGGCTCACCCTCAACCTCATAAAGGTCAAGCACTTTTTGTCCCCACAATTCTAGATGACCATCGATCTCATGATTTTGACGATTCTTTCAAACGAATGACTGAGATCTATTTATTGGGATCAACTGTTCAGATCTCCTTCTCGTAGATCGATGACTGTGGTCGATTAAGAATTCTGGACTTCGGAATTTTCAAATCTCGAACCTTGGTTTCCTTTGAAGGGAAATCTTCTGGAGCAGAAGATCTGTGGACACCTTTCCTCACAATCAATGGTCCTACCTTCACTTCAGGTGTTTGACCTTTCAACTCAGATCAATGGTCCTGTGGCCCTCCTCTCAATCAATTTTCAAGATCTCCTTCGGGTCTTTGGACTTATAATATCTGAAATCTCAAACTTCTCCCTTTTCCAAATGGATTTTATCCGAAGGATGTGATCCACTGACGCATGTCCTCCTCATGTGACGATCGGGGATTACTTCGGGTATTTACTCAGAGTACACAGATTTATGCCATGTCCCTCTTAGATCCAATGATTATGAATTACTTCGGGAATTTACCTAGAGTCCATGGATTCACTCCATGTTTACTCTAGATCTATCATCCTAGATTCACTTCGGGTCTTCGGGTCTTCGAGATTTGGCAATATCAGTTCTAAAACTGAAACCCCACTACAATTTTCCTAGAGCTCGTGATCTACTGAAAAGTTCCCATGTATAGATCGACGACTCTCTTCTCTTTTGGCTTTGAGTGTTTCAACACTTCACCTTTTTCCTTCCTCTCAAACTCACAACCCATCGACACGTACCCTTCTAGATCTAATGGTCCATATTCACTTCAGCTCTTCGACTCTTCATGGTTCGGGAATATCAATTTTCAAACTTGATTCCTCCTGAGATCACGATATCTGACGGCTTAGATTCACTTGATCGGTCTAATGCCTTAGGTTCACTTCGAACGATATGATGGCTCAATTTTTCTTCGGATGATCGAACGACTGATACTTCACTTTGGATTTCTGACTCTTCGGGATTCAAAAATCTCAAGCCTCAAACCTTTATGAGTTCTATCTCGTGTGTGTGTGAAGAGTTAAAGCTCGTGCACCTTGTTCTTATCAAATTATTGCTGATCATTTGCATTGTGATCCAACGACCACTATCGCTCCTCACTATATTGCTTCTTTCCACAGCTGATAGGGGCTTCAGTTGCTTACATTTTAGGGCAAGGACTTTTATTCTTTCAACTGTGCTTTGATCGATTTCTTCTCTTTGATCCCTTACATCCTGCGGGGTGTCTGGTACAATGAGGAGCTCTAAGTTTGATATTCTTTTTTGTAGTTGCGCGATAAATTCTATGAGCTTCTCTACTTTATGTGTGACGCGGTCTTCTACCTATGGTTCTAATCCTTCCACAGAGTGGAGTGCTTTGTTGATTGCTTCTTTCAGTTTGAGTTTCTCTGCAAGCAACTGTTCTTTTTCTTGTTGCATTTGTGCTTTGTCTTCTTCAAACTTTGCTTGGAGAGCAACCTTCTCCTGTTCTGCAACTCTGCGTTGTTCTATGATTATGCCTTCCACTTGCTTCAAGGCCTGGGTGTCTTGTGCTATTGCTTCTTGTATGCGATGAAGGTGAGCTTCGATCGCATCAACTAGTTGATGTAGTTGGGCTTGTTCATCTCCCAATTCTAGTTCTCCTGATTGTAGGGGCACAATGGACATTGCACAGATGGAATGAAGGGCCTATTGTACCCCTCATAATTCAACCTTAATTCTTTTGTACATATCCTCCTACTTATCTTCTTGTTTCTCCATTATTTCCAGCGAAGCTTTGTTTAGGGATGCTATGATGAAGTCAAAATCATTGGTAGTGAGCACAATATTCATCATGGTCACGGTGGCTCTCGATATCTCCTGGGAAGAAGGTTTCAGGGGAGAAACCTTCCTCTTGTTCAAGGGATTGGTCTCATCTCTAGGAAGTGTTACTTTTCCTTGCTTCTGTTAAGCTCCTTTTCCATTTATTTCTTCATCATCATTCCCTCGGTTAGGTGATACAAAAGAAGTATTTCCTGAGGCACTCATTAAGTCTTGGACCTCTTCGGTCTTCTTCATTTTTCTAGGTCTAGGTGTATCATGTTCTTTGTCCGTGGTCTCTGGGCTATCAGTGTCAGACATTTATGCAGGGTCTGCTAGAATAAGGACGTTTTCCGACTAGTCCTTAGTGATCTCCTCAAGGTCCTCTTCTGTGAGTTTGTAGTATGACTAAAGTTTCTCCTTATGTTCATCATCTTGCATTGTAAGGAAGATGAAGTGTCGATCTACACAAAAATTCATTAGGGGTCGAAACCTCTGTAGGGTGTTTGGAGTCATGCGAGGTTCAACTTCGATGGCTCTATTCAGTTGAAAGTAATATGTGTGAAAAAAATGTTCGACTACCACTGTTTGTTCATATCACTCAAGTACCCGAGTGTGGTGAAATTCACAACAAGTGGCTCCAATGGGTTCAATATTTAGAAAGGTCACACCTTCCAACATATCTTAGGAAAAGAAGGAGATGAGGATCAAGAACCAGCTAAAGTGAAACTTGTAGCCCTGATCTTATGCTTCAGGACATTCTAATTCCATCTAATTAACTAGGTACTTCACCCATTTCATCTGTAGACCTTCCACGCACTTCCTTGCAAGGTCGAAGACAAAGATTGTGACCTGTGTGGGTCGGTTCTTCCTTACTAACTTTTCTCTATTAACTGGCAGGCTAGGTGCACTGCGCCATTTTGGATGGAGGCTACCCTTTAGCATCATGTCCCCTTTTCAACATTGTCATATGTATCCTTGATCTTCTGTGCTAGTGCATAATCTGTGTCTTTTCCTAGATAGAAATCATATGGGTTGGGTCCTTGCATACTTAATCCTGTGATCCTATGGATCAACATTGGATCGACTGTGATACAGTGGTCTATCCATAAGCAGCCACCATGGTAACATGAAAAAAATAGCTTGACACAGGCGTTGACTTCCCAGTGCCTTACAAAGTGTGGGATTTTCATTACGTTTAACAAGGTGGACTGCACGAGGTTCATTGTCCATGGTTGGGGGATTATCTTTGAGTTCTTCCCCTTCATCTTGGTCAGGTATTTATATGGGGTGAACATACTATAGTTCTTGCGATCTCTGAGGTTGAAGTCACAGAACTTCAACGTTGCAATCTTGTCCTACTTCGCTAGAACTGCACATATCCCCTTCGGTAGGTCCAAAATAACCATGGTGTACTTAAAATATCTTGGTACACTATCTTGACTCACTGCGTTGGCCAAAGGCAAGATGTATTTGGGAAATATGGTTGGAATCAACTTCGCATTTTCTAGGTCATCTTTGTGCTTGGCTCTCTTTTCCGTCGATGGTCGGGATGGTCTAGCTTCGTGAGAAGTGGACGGAGAGGCTTGCACTCCTCTCATCAATGATTCTTGTACACCCACAGACATCACTCTTTCAGACATGACTCTCTCAGTCATGAGGTCGATGAGTAATTAGTTCACAGACTCTTTGAGTGCGCTAAGTTCTTCATACATACACGCTCATGGTTGAATATCTTGGGTTTAAATAGTAACTTATTAATGCAACGGGATGGATGGAAATAGTGTGATGATCACTATGAAAAATCAACTATTCTGAGGGTTCAGATAGGCACGGTTGGAAAAAGTGTTCTCATTGCATGGCACGACAGGATAAATAGGTAACTTGGCAATGGATCTCTTGCAATGGGTGAGAAGCCTTCATTAACTTAGTTCTGTCTATTATGGCGTGGTCCCAATGGTCTGGTGGAGAACTTTCTGACCATAAATGCCTTTATACCCATTCGGGCTGTAGGTCTAACAGTAATACTGTTTCCAATGACTATATTTCTTTTCCATGGAAAAGTGCCATGTGACATATTTTTGATATCCCGACGAAGTTCCAATTTTGTAAAATTTCCTTTTGCGAAGTTCCCTCTAGAACCTTTTGTAACTTTTCAATCTTAGCTCTCTTCTTACTTAGTTTTCTATCCTTTTCTAGTGAGCTTCGTCTCAAAATTCCTTTTTCCATTCTGATTCTTATCTTCTTTTGGCAGAGTAACTTTGCATTATTGAGATTCTTTCCTAGAAATTAGGGGTAATACTTCATCTGTATCTGGAATAGGTACTTTAGTCTTATGTGGGTCTTCTAGTGTTCTTCCCACTTCGACATCTAAGTCTATGGATTTAAATAGCTTCGCTCGGTTCTCCTATTCTTCAATCAAGTGTGTGATCCTCCTAGTCATGAAATATTTCAACTCTTTCTTCTTTTATTCTAAGACTTCTTCTTCTTTCCTTATGGCTTGATCTCCTTCAATCCAAGGTTTTCCTAGTAACATAGAAAATGGAGCGTTGTTATCAATAAATTTAATAACTTCAAATTATTCCATTTTCAAAACTCCATGAGCACTCATAGATATCTGGGTAAGTCTTCCACATAGGGTTATCATATTTCCTCTGAGTAATCCTATTCCTCCCAATCAAGGAATCATAGTAGGATCCCCTAAAATTTTCCAAGCTCTTTCTTTCATGATCTTCACGTGTTTTTCCTCATCTAGAACACAGTCAATGTCAAAGTCTCCTATTCTTGTTTCAATGCACTCTTTTTCTTTGAAAATCTCTGATAAGCTGATATGTCGATGCTCATTCAGGGTTTCTTTCATATATAGCAATACTTTTTTTTATTCTTTCTGGGGTTCTGTCATAATCTCATGGGGTTCTACCATAATCTCAGTTTCTTTAACTTTCTCATGGTCTTCTTGTCTCATATTCATCCTTTCAACCTTAGCAATCATTCTAGGGCAATCCAATACTTCATGGTCCATATCTTTGCAACATAGGAAACTAGGTCTTCTACCAAGGAATTCCTTAGCCAGATGTTGTGGTCTTCTGCAACTATAACAAAGGGTTAATCCTCTCTTTATTTTAAATGATGCCCAAAATCTCCTGTACTACGTGCTAGGATCATGGTAGCTAACCTACATCAAATTATTTCTAGGGTCATGCATCCATTTGTTAGTCCAAACATTATCTTTATGCATAGGTATAACATATCTTTCACTATTCTTATCAGATCTACTCATACCAAATATTCTTTCTTCTATCAGTGCCATAGTTTTCAAGCTAGGACAAATCTTATCAAACATACCTAGATCCATACTTTAGAAAAAAAAAATCCACTAATCTTATCTTGGGAAGAGAACAAAGCTTCTAGATCTAAAACTTTTCACTATTCTTACCTTTATCAAAGAACAAAGATTTCGGATCTTATCTATTTTCTTAAGATCATACTTCTTTTCTTAGCATAGAGCTTCATAGATTAAGTATAATACTGCACACTAGAGCGATAAATCTACACATAGAGCTCTCACAATTTCAGGTCAGATCTTCACACAAAGTTTCTTTTTCCTCAGTTCCCAACAATCACAGTTTCAGGTCCCGGCAATGGAACCATTTGTTGGCACAGGGGAAGACCCAGGGTTCAACGGTACAACAATGCACCAACAAAACCCTAACTACCATCCCTTTCAGCAACACCTACGAAGCAGATGAAGTCTCACCCGAGGTAGAGATAGGGGTGGTTGCAGAACTCATATGTCTACAACCTTAGCTAGGATACAGATCTGTGATTCTAACGCTTAACAAAGTACTCAACAGTCACTACTACATATGGTCAGATTATTCCACAAAA
>ML815035.1:183217-194249 GCA_009831015.1 Picea engelmannii | reverse complement strand
ACTAAACTAAGTAATTTTCTTTTTCTAAATATTACTATCTTAAGTTAATGCTTTTTGAAGTAGAAACACCTAAATGCAAACAAAAATTAAATAACTAGGATGAAGGAAGAATCACACCTAGTTATTCACGATTTGAAGTAATTTTTTTGTTTGATGACTTTGGTTCAATCCTTTTGCTTGCATGCAAAAGCTCCAATCACCAACAAATATTCTCACACAGAATCCTCACATATGAAGAAGAAATAAATCCAACATAATATTTGCTCCAAGAAGAAGAAATGCTCTACTATAGCTCACTCAACAACAACCATTACAAGTGAGGTCGGCCTCTTATTTATAGAGTTCTAGGGTCAACCACTTCCTAATAAAAATTTAGTATCCAAGTGATCAAATTTGAGAAGTCAAGCAAATACTAAAATAATATTATAATGCTTTCAATTGGTCATCAAATAATAAATTAATTCTTTCATGACAAGATCAAGGAGCTAGCTTGCTAGGGCACATGCCTAGGAAGGCCTATCCAACAAGTAATAATAGAATGATGTCCAAGAGAGGTGTGCCCTAGGGAATGGTGTAAAGTAGTTGCAACCATCTCCTAGAAATAGTAAAAGATAACCTCCAACAAGTGTGTCGTCCAAGAATAGTTTAAGGCCCTCTCAAATATGATTAAAATAGTCTCCTAATGGCAAGTGGTCCACCAAGAGAGGGCATGCCACTCCATAAATAGAAAGAGACCAAGTCCAAGAAATAAAAAAAATAATATCCAAGAGATCACTCCATGCAAATCTTGAACCAGGTGAAGAATCTCCCAAAAGAGCAAGGGTGCTCTAGTGCCAAGTCAAATATCCACCATCAAGGTGAAATCATGGTGTGAACATGGCTTATTCAAAGGTGTATGTGGACCTTCTAGTGGAGCGCACCACCTAAGAGAGAGTGTTAAGAAGATGAAATCAACAAATGAATAGAAAAGTGGTTAAATGAATGTGAAAGGGGACAAGTGGATGGGGTGCTCTAAAAAATGTGAAAGCTCAACCACCTCCTCAACATATGTTTCATGTCAATGAAATAGTCAATAAAAGTGTCATGTGTGAGTGTGAACAAAGGCTAAATAAACCCATTGAATTTTTATTAGGGAAACCACTATCAAATTTCATTTTTTTAATAATATATTGCCTCAACATGTGTGCCAAAGGGGAGCACTGCGTTCAAGTTATGTTCCACAGGAACATCAATTTGCATTCCCTAGTGCTTTCTATTTTTTATTTCTTTTTCTTTATTATTTTTCAACTCAGGGAATGAGCCTTCAATTAAGGTTTAGAACATAGTAATAAAATAGGCCAATAATGTAGCACTTCAACCTTAGTTTTGGTTCTAATTAATCAACAATAAAATATCTCAAATCACTTTGACATGTGGAGTATTTACACTCGCTTAACTTTCTCAATGAAATCTGAGAAATAATAAAATTTGATATATAAAATATGAATGAATAAGATGATGATTTTACAATGTGAGAGCCCTGTATAAACATTCCTAAGAGGGTGCCTTGTCATGAAAAGTCATGCCACTTAATTAACATATGAACTCTCGTTATTATTATTACTATTTTTTATTGTTTTTTATTGTACTTTTCTTTTATTTATTATTTATGGTCTTTAGACTTTATTTATGTAACATTGCCTTCCCCTTTAAATAATGCTTTGTCCTCAAAGCAAGGTTAACGAAGGATGTTGCTCATGGAACTTCTCTGCCTCCCAGTATGCGTCCTCTTCTGGAAGATTCTTCCTTTTAATGAGATACTTGTTAATTATACAAGAACATAATCTCTTCTCCCTGGTGGCGATGATAGCTTTTGGCTCTAGAATGACTCGTCCTTCATCATCCAATGTAGGAAGAATTGTCTGTGTTGTTTGATGTTGTGTCAACATTTTTTTGAGAGACGACACATGAAAAACATTGTGGATATGGCTCTTATTTGCCAAGTCTAATCCATATGCTACTTGATTGATCTTCCTATTTGCATGATGTAGTTCGTAAAACTTGGGAGCCAACTTGTTTTTCGCTTGTTGCTTTAGCGGTAATTGTTTGTATGGTTGGAGTCTCACAAATACCTAGTCTCCATCTTCAAATTCTCCTTTCGTTCTATGTTGGTTAGCTTGTTGCTTCATATGGTTCCTTGCAATGGTTAAGTTTTCCTCGAGTATCTAGATAACCTTCTGGTTTTCATCTAAATGACCCTAAACCACCAGAACTTTTGTTTCGCTTATGGAAAAATCCTTCCACTTAGGAGGTTCATAACCGTAAAGAGCTTGAAATGGTGTCATTTTAGCCGATGTGTGGTATGTGGAGTTGTACCACTACTCAAGAAGGTGCAACCATTGAAACCACTAATTCTTCATAGCGGTTAAAAACAATGAAGGCATGCTTCCAAACATTTATTGTCAACTTTTGTTTGTTCGTCTATTTGGGGGTGTTAAGCCGAACTCATGTTGAGGGACATCCCAATTTGTTTCCATAATTCCTTCCAAAAATTACTTTTAAACTTGGCACCCTATCACTGACAATGATCTTTGGAAAACTATGTAATTTGTAAATATTTTTGTTGAACACTTCAACATTTTGTTTTCCAAAGTCTGTTTTCTTCACCTCCATGAAATATGCATATTTAGTGAGTCTATCAACTACCAGAAGGATTTTGTCTTTCCCTATCGAGATAGGTAAACTTTCAATGATGTCCATTGAGATTTCCAACCACTTTTAGTTTGGGATGTGTAGGGCATGGAACAACCCTAGGGTCATAACATTTTCACTTTTGTTTCTTTGGCATTGATCACTTTTTGTTTCTGACCTAGAAAAGACTGAAGAGCTTTCTTGGTGGGGGGTAAAGGGATTTTCTTTATGACTTCCACCCTTTCTAGATCGATCTTTACCCCATCCTTTGTAATGATGTGACCTAACAACTTGCCTTCATCCACAACCAAAATTGACTTAGCTGGATTTAAGGCGATGCCATACTTCCGACATCTTTTAAACACTTGTCTAAGATGACCTATATGATCTCATCTTTCTTTTGAGAAAACTGTTAAGTCATCTTGATAGATCTCAATGATCTTGCCCATTAATTCATTGAAGGAAAAATCCATGGCCCTCTGGAAAGTAGCATCTGCATTTAATAGGCCAAAAGGAATTCTTAAGTACTCAAAGGTGCCCCAAGGTGTGGTGAAGGTTGTTTTATTTTGATCCTCCTTCCTCACCAACACTTGATTATAACCAGAGAAGCCATCCAACATGGACATTATTTTGGATCTAGTTACCCTTTGCAGTAGGGTCTCCATGTTGGGTAGGGGTTAATTATCTTTAATGCACGCTAGATTTAGATTTCTAAAGTCAATGCATAGTCTTATTCCCCCGTTTTTCTTTCTAACCACCTCTAAGTTAGAACATCATGAAGAATGCCTAGTTGAAACAATGATGCCAGCATCCAACATCTTTTTAAGTTCAACTTGAACCAATGGTGCTAACTTAGGATTTATTCGCCCAAGTTTTTGGCAGAAAGGTTTTGTGTCTTCCTCGAGGGGGATAGTATGTTGAAACACATCCTCTCTATAGGATTTGAGCTCATCATATGTGAATGCAAATACATTCCTATACTCTTGGACTAGACTTATTAATTCCTTCCTTTCCTTTTCAAAAGTTCCTTTTCCAATTTTTATGAACCTCAGGACTTCCCCTATCCCAATGTTTATTTCAATATAACTGCCAGGCTTTACTACTTTTTTCTTTTTATGCATATCATGTCTATCAAAGATTCTTTCTAAAGAAGTTATTCCTCTAGGAACTGGATTTTTTATGGGATTTTCTTCCTCAATATAATCTTTCCCCTCTTCTTTGTAGCTGACATTGAAGCCGGAGAATTCCTGAATATTATGAATGAACCTTAAGATTTGTTCATCATCCCTGAAAACTTGCCAGCGATCAACATTATCTGGAACTGAAGGCCTAAAGATTATTTCCAACTTTCCTTTTCCTTTTATTAGATCTTTTGAGGGTTGGAGGGTTGAAGCTGCTACTGCCAAACTGTCAGCGAAGTTGTTTTGATCTCTAGGGATTGCAATGAGATCTATAGCATCAAAGAGTTCTATAGTATCCCAAATGGCATTTCTGTATCTTCTTAACCTCTCACTTTTGCATGCATACTTATTTTTGACTTGAAGAATCACCAAGTTTGAATCACCTTTGACATTTAAGATTTTAATACCCATATCCTTAGCGATTTCCAAACCAAGCAAAAGTGCCTCATACTCATCCACATTATTTGTTGCATCAAACTCAAGTCTAAATGCAAAGTTATAAGGCTTTCCAGTTGGAGACTTTAGGACAATTCCTACCCCTTTACCTGATCTTAAGTGGGCTCCATCAAAATTCATTTTCCAAGCTTTGTTACTTATCTTTTCATCTTTAAACTGTTCTTCAATTGGTGCTAGGAAGTTTGAACATATTGAGAAATTACTCGTGTCAAAAATTTGGCAGATGAATTCATTCATTGCCTCTTTGGGATCTTCAACGTGGTACTTACTTTCTGTTTCTTTGTCGAGCCTAAAATTCTGAGTTGAAGGAGGAGGGTAAGGGATAGTTGCAAAGGTCAAATCCATATTTAGGCAACCTCCCATGTGGGCTCCCCACTTTCTAGAAAGAAGCATACCCCAAGCATCTGGAACATCAATTACAAGCACATCCATTTTGAAGGAAAACTCTGGGCGGAAAGCTAGCTTGACTGCAAATCTATGATAATCCCATGGGTTTCAATTTCCCTGGAATCCATGGTACACACATTTTGATAGGGTCTTGTAACTTTAAGACCTAATCTTTGCACGATCCCCTTAGTAATAATATTGGATGAAGCACCAGAATCATACATGCAATTATGCAACCATTAATCATTTATTTCTAAGGACACAAAGAAGAGAGGATTTTCTTCTTTGGTTCTATCTCTGCTATCAAAACAACTGGAGGATCTTCATGATATTCCTTCTCTTTCTTGATTTTTTACAACCACTTTATCATTTGGAACATTTATTGCTTTGAGGAGTTTTTCCTTTTATGAAGGAATTTTTAAAAGATCTGACACTGGAACCAAAACTTTTGCATTTGAAATCCAATTACCTAAATCAATAGTTAGATCAGTAATTGGAGGAGGATTAATTACCTTGGGAAAGTTTGCTTGAGACTTGTTTGTACCATCCTTCCCTTTCCTTCGGTAGACTATTCCTTTATGTCTGGCCATTTCCAAAATCTGCTCATTTGTGGGCTTGTGTCCATACAGCTTTGTGACATTGTCATACTTTTCAACCACCTCATTGGCTTGCTCACTTCTTTCTTGCATTTGGATCCAATAATCCATTGATAAGGGGTGAGCTTCGCCAAAATTGTTTATGTGATTAGAGTTTCTTGATTGTCACACAAAATTGTTTGTTGGAGGAAGGCCTTGTTCATTTATTTGACAAAACACTGGGCAGGTAGACTCTTCATGAAAGTCTTCACATGCTCTACAAAAGGGTGGTATTTCCTCGTTTACCACATTATTTGATTCCAACTGATTAGGTGGCCTTTGGTCTTGAGGAGGACCTTTCTTCTGCCATCTTTCATTGTTCAGCCTAGGTTGGAATCTGTTATTTTTGGATTGGGACCTCTCCATAGCTATCAATCTATTTTGCAAAGCATTAATTTGAGTAGGCATGAGTTGTCTCCATTCTTTTAACCATTTCTGTTATGGCCTTTAAAGGGTCATAAGTAGGATCTTTATTATTAGGAACAACTGCTTTTTCTTTGGACTCTGACTGCCTAAAAGAACTACCCCTTGTAAAACCTGGAAGACTTGATTTCCCTGAGGCTTTTATATTCTTGTCAATATTTATAACTGTTTCTTGAACAATTTTGAGGTTGGTGGGTTCCTTATCTCTTAACTGATATCCCATTTCACCACCAAATGCCTCAATGTAGTAGAACAAGATAGCATTATCAGGAGGCTTGATGTCTGTATGCAAACTCGAAACCAATTCATTAAACTTCTTGTTAAACTCTTCCATAGTGTCATTTTCATTTTTCTTGATTGTGTTGAGGGCGGCTAACAAATGACGATGATCCCTTTTTCCCCCCATTTTTCAGTGAAGGCATCTAAGAGATCTTTCAAGGTTTTGAACTTGTCTTTGGGCAGTCTTCATACCAATCTGAAGTATCATCTTCTAAGGATAAAACAAATAGTTTCATTTTGACATCTTCATGATCATGTGCAACACCATTTATTTATGCATCTCATAAAAGACTTAACATGCATTTTAGCACTAACAACATTATTCCCTTGGAAACTAGGTAACTTTTCAATTGCTTTTTCAGGAATTGCATGAGGATATCCATTTATATTAGAAAAGTCACAAGGATCATATATAGCCATTTCTGAGATACAATTATTAACAAAAAGCAGGTGAATATCAGAAACAGACTTAGATCCTAAATGACTAAGGATTCTACGAGAAGTGGCTTTGGCCAACCTCCTCCTGTAAACATGTTCAGGTTCGGGGATGAAGTCAACTAGGCCTTCTGAATTCCTTCTTGTAGAATACGTAGTATTGAATTCTTCCAATACTGTGAGCATTTGGGCCGAGAGACTGTTGTATTGAATTTCCAGGGAGAGAATAGAGTTTCAGGTGTCTGCAATATCCTCTTCCATCTGTTCCACTTTTCTTTCCCAACGCCCCGAATCCCTTGCTTCCATATCATATCTTGCCGCGGACGCCTGAACAGACCCAGAGAAGTATCAAACAAAATGAAAGAACAGAGCAGACTGAGATCTTCCTCTCCTGAATGATGAAGTCAAGGAGAATATGAGCCATGCCTGAGATAAAAGACCCCGCACACGTGAACTGAGTCACCTTCATATGCCCACCATCTTTGGACATCATTACAAGAAGCTACGGAAAATATGGATATGCCCATGTCCATCCCACATTGCAGAAGAAGTAAGAACTGAAGCTGGGGAAAAGACCGTTCCCATCAAGGGAGGTTATGGAAAGCTTGTGGGAGCGCATTCCAAACACACGTGAATGGCTTTGAGATGACAGCATGGCAGCACCCCACATTAATACTTGATTGAATGGTGATGAGTGAAGGGTGGGGCTCCCGGGAGGGGAGGGATCCCCGCTTTTAATTAATTTTTTTTTATAAAAACAAAATCTCTTAGGTCCTAAACCATTTGTGGCAGAGAAGAACCAAAGCCTTCCCCTTTCGGAGATTGTTGTATGAATTTGATAACTCATGGAATTGCTTCAATAGATTGAGATTCATTGATCGAGAGAACCCCCTCTTGAAGTCTGATGGCCTGGTTGGCTTGTCTATCGGCCTCCTGGTTGTTAGATCTTAACACATGAAAAAATTCGATTGTGCAAAAGAACGGAGTTTCTTTCTGAATTCTGCAAAGATGGCTCGAAGATGGATATTCTTTGGAAGAGAGTTAAGCCTTGCATGTTTAATTGTCAATTTAGAATCCCCAATGACTGTGAGAACAGTAATGCCTTGAGCCTTTGCCAAAATCAGACCCTGTAACAAGGCGTAGGCTTCAGCTTTGTTATTTGAAGAATGACCAATGCTCCATGCAAAGGTGGATTCCAGATTTCCTCCTGGGCCATACAGTACCCCTCCTACACCTGCCACCCAGTTCTTGGACCTGCTTTTCATTATTTCCTTTCATTTGAGATATCTTCCTCACGAACCACCTTCTGAATGGAATCAACGGTATGGGGAACATCTCCACTAGGCTTTAGCTCATGATTGTTATCAACCTTCGACTTCGGAAGGTCCTACATCGGGTTTTGAAAGTAACTGAATAAAAGAAGGAACGTAAGATTTCCTCTCTAGATCAAATCTACAGTACTTTACTGTAGATTTCCTTCTCATCTCCAGAGTTGTGAGTGATAAGTTGCTAGATCATGATGGTTATCTCCCTAGGTCCTTTGGTTACAAGCGATGAATTTTATCAGACTGTGTACTTGAATAAGCTCTGATTAATAAAGACAAAAGTTGTCCCATCACTTTGATTTATGGTGAATGTTTGAAGAATGTCAAACCTTTTGTATGACTGCTCTCTTTTGTTTTTAGATTCAGATTTTGACATATTTGTATCTGTAGGATCCTCTCTGTTGATTACCCTACTGATATTCTATCTATTTCTCTTTATTTCTTCTTCTTTCCACTGCCCAGGTGGACTAAGAGACCGGTCACAATAAAATCAGACATAATTGATGTATTAATTTGCTGTGTTTAAGAATTTTATCTGCCAAGTATAGAGCATTTATTGCAGATCTGCAAACCCTGGTTTTATATCTGAAATTCTACTTGCTGAGTAGAGCGTTTAGTATACGAATTTCAAAGATTCAAGGTCAGATCTGATAGTGGTAGGCTGGTAGCTCTCTGGTGTTGGCAAGATCCAGCTCTGAAGTGTGAGGGATTGTGTCTGCAGTAGAGGCACATTCCCTGATTTGTTCATTTGGAAATCTTTGAGCCCTTTT
Organism: Picea engelmannii; assembly: GCA_009831015.1. Lineage (NCBI taxonomy): Eukaryota > Viridiplantae > Streptophyta > Pinopsida > Pinales > Pinaceae > Picea > Picea engelmannii. Next base: position 185,688 of record ML815035.1, on the reverse strand, counting down.
TCTCAAAGGATAATTTCAAGTGCTAACATGACACATTACCTTTGACTGTAACAGGGGCAGAGGAAATTGATATTAGATTGATCATCGTAGATGTGTCATGAGATACATTTTGTATAATTTTGTATTGTCTATTCAAATTTGAGTCTTGACTGACAGCTATCAACAATTAATGTGTGATGCATCATTTGACATCATCTTAATATACCCTTGTGCTTTTCATATTTTTGTGGCAACATTATTATTTGATGCTGTTTTTAGTTTATATTTAAAAAAGTCAAAAAATTGAACCAATTTTGTATTTTTTAAAGTTTGCTGATATTTTTCCAATATTTTCCTTTTCTTCCGATATTCTGAGTTTTTGACCGCTGCCAATAGATTGCCAATAATGATATTTTCATCACTTTATTTAACTTTGAATTATCAACACACAAGCGCATATATTTGTTTTTGACATTATTCTAACACGTCTAACTACATGTACACATGGATACAATCATGTATAGCAACAAAAATATAGAATCCTCTCATTATTATCATAAGAAATATGTTCAGAGGATTGTGCCTTTGTGGACTGGATGGGACTATAGACCCATGGTAAGACTCACAGAGAACGACCAACCTCCACATCTTGTGTGTCTTTATATACCCACTGACTGAGGATGGTTAGGAAGTTGGGTGGTCATAACTGCTGGCACAACTCCCCGTTCATAAATACTCAATTACGTAATACATAAAAGCATTACTTTGCTACATAACATTACCATAAACATACTGATAAATTAAAAGTTAAAACACAAGTTCATCCCTAAGAAGGATCAATGTTTTACTGTTGCTTGTAGAGATATGCATGATTGTTACATCTTTCTGGACAGAAAGGGTTACTTAGAAGACATGAAAAACAGAGCAAGAATGTGTATAGTTTATATTGCTGTCCAAAAATGATCTTGACAGCACTTGGACGTGCTATGAAATAAAAGGTAGTAAGAAGCATGATGTTCAATATCATTCTACTATATTTTTAACTGTATTCTTTTTGTTGCAGACCTATTTGCAATCTTTGACAATTAGGCTGGAAGAAATGAGAGTAAAGAGGCGTGATACAGAGCAATGGATGCACCACCGTTTGCTTCCTGAAATTCTTAAGAAACGTGTTCGTCGGTATGACCAATATAAGTGGCTTGAAACAAGAGGAGTTGATGAAGACAACTTGGTTCAGAGCCTTCCCAAGGACCTAAGACGTGACATCAAACGGCATCTCTGTTTGGGCTTGGTCAAACGGGTGAGTGACATGTATGATCATTTCTGGTGTATTTTATGCCCTTCAATCTTCCATTATATTCTGGGACCTGTGCAAACTGCAAGCCACTGCTGTTAAGTAACTTGCAATGAATATTCTACTTGAAGTTATCTTGTTGTAGGTGCCTTATGCAGATTTGTCTTTTTGTAGGTGCCTTTGTTTGGAAGTATGGATGATCGTTTGCTAGATGCAGTATGTGAGCGCCTTAAGCCATCCCTTTACACAGAAGATACTTACATTGTAAGAGAGGGAGATCCTGTGGATGAGATGCTTTTCATTATTCGGGGTCATTTAGATAGTGTGACAACAGGTGGAGGGAGAACTGGATTTTTGAATCGTGGTTTTCTTAAACAAGGGGACTTTTGTGGGGAGGAACTACTCACATGGGCTTTGGATCCCAAATCGGGTGTGAACCTTCCCTCTTCTACTAGAACAGTGAGAGCTTTGTCCGAGGTAGAGGCATTTGCTTTAAGAGCAGAGGATCTGAAATTTGTTGCAAGCCAGTTCAGGCGTTTGCACAGCAAACAGATTCAACATACATTTCGTTATTACTCCCAACATTGGCAAACATGGGCTGCTTGTTTCATTCAAGCAGCTTGGCGCCGACACTGCAAACGGAAAAATGATGAACTCCGCCGCACAGAAGAGCTAAAATTACAGACTGCTATGGCAGCAAACAGTGGTGCTGCTTCTGCTAGTCTTGGAGCAACTATTTATGTATCCCGTTTTGCTACTAATGCTCTTCGTGGAGTTCAAAGATTGCGTAATATGAAGTTACCAGAACCAGTGACACCACTAATCAAACTTCAAAAGCCATCAGAGCCTGACTTCAGTGCTGAAGACTCTTAATAAACGTTTCATTTTGCATCGCACAAGTAGGCCAGGATTTTTCCTTTAAGAAGAAAATGTTGGCTAGACATTGACGAGCATTTGGAGAGAACGAAAATCTCCATGCTGTGTTGTTTCTGCTCAAATTCGGAGGAGATATGTTGGAAAATGAAAATAGTTGCTATTTTATATCAAGCCTCAAGTCAATATTCTGTACAGAATGACAGTAAGCATACTTTCTTTCTTATGATCAGGTGTTTAAGATCAATCTTTATGTATATTTCCTTTCAGTGCTTGGCATATTTTGGTCCTTATAGATCCCTTGTGTGGTTAGTGTCAGAAATAA
>ML815035.1:142672-156454 GCA_009831015.1 Picea engelmannii | reverse complement strand
ATTCTAGAAGTAAATTGTTTCATATAAGGGTGATAATGAAACATATTAAGATCGATACATTGATAGATAGTGGATATCAATCTAACCTAATTTTCGAGGAAGTGGTTAAACAATTGGGATTGACAACTAAGCTACATCATAAACCTTACTCACTAAATGGATAAGCAACAATCATAAATTACACATAATGAAACAATGCACTTTAAAGTTTGCAATTTCATCAAATTTTGTGGATGAGGTAACGTGTGATGTGGTGCCACTAAATGAATGTGGAATGGTCTTAGGAAGCCCTTATTTGTATGATCGCAAAGCAATCTTCTACAAGGAACATGATCAATATCACTTAACTAAAGAAGGCAATGAATATGTTGTACATGCTCATCACATAAAAACAAAATGATCTCTTCAAACAATGGAACAATTAAGGAAGAAAACTTATGCAAGCAACACACCTATAATTGTGCCAAGTAAAGCAGTTGATCTTAAGCATGAACATGAGATGGTTATAGAATGGAAATTCAATCATACTTTGTTTCAAGATAAGATAATGCGTTGCAAGCACATCAAACATATTAGTTCCTTTGTAGTCATATTTCTGATGTTATCACTGCTAATGTTTTCAACATGGATTAGTGGCTTCAGTTAGATGTGAACGAATTCAAGTAACAATATTCTCTCAGTTGTCATGGTTGTTTTGCAATTGATTATGATGAGATAGGTGCACAAAACAAAGTTTAAAGACAAAGGACAAGTGGGGTGGCATATCCCGCACTTGATGACTGGTTAATACCCTTTTGGAGGACCAAAAGGTCTTAGTGGGGAGGCATGATCCAAAATGGATCCAGGAAGGACTAAAAATCAAAGTTCTTGGAATCGAACGAAACCAAATCCATTGCATTGATCTCATCGTGTTGATTCCGGCCATATAATGTTTTTCGAAAATGGACACCGTATGTGAAAGATATCACATTCTGAAGGATTTCCCAAACATGCAAAAACATCAACTAGTCAAAGTCAATAGGCCATACATGTGACGTCAGCATGATGTCAACAAGGACATGTGGTAGCACGAGGAGGTGACACGTGTCACTCATTTTTTGTCATTTTTAGGGGCTTATGTGAACCAATAAAAAATTGACACGTGGCATTGTACGAACACAACACGTGGGTGTATGGAATGTTGACATGGCCTAATGACAGGTCGACATGTGGAAGTACGGATGACAGGTGGTAGTACAGGTGATGATGTGGCAAGGTGATGTGGTTGTACGAATGTTGATGTGGCAGCTGATTGGATAGGTGACTTGGCAGTACAAATGATGATGTGGTAGGATCAAGGTACAACATGTGGTTGTACGATAGTGACGTGGCAGGATGTTGACTGTGCGTTGAGTGTGTTGGTGACTGGATTGTACGATCCAATCACAGGGTGACACGTGGCTTAATCAGAGGGTGCCACGTGGCACCCCAGATTTAGCTAATGTTGACTATGTAAAAAAAATTGTTCCGCCTACGGGAGACTCAAACCCTTGACCTCTGGGTGAGGCAACATAATACAACAAGAGTACTAACCAGCCAAGCTATGTGTGGTTTGTGTCAACCATATGGCACGTATTACTTTTGTTGTGAAGTGTTGCATGCATTTTGGGATAAGCCCCGGTCAGAGGGGGGCAGCGCATGGCCACATGGCGACCCACGTGACCAAGAGCCTAGGTAAAGGGGGCTGGCGCACCAAAAGTTTTGCCAATATGGGTTTAAAACTATATTATATGGATTTTTTGGGATTTTTATGCTGATTTTGGGAGATATTTACCCAAAACTGAAGATCTGGAGCCCTTTTTGACGCCAAATCTTGGGAGGAAGTTGGGAGGTGAACACCAACTCAAGATCTATTTAAATATGATGTTTTTGACAGTTTAAGAGAGGCATATTAACAAAATTATGATGAGTTTGTGAATCTTGAAGCCATTTTTATTCAGGGAAACCATTGAGCAAGCAAACTTTGGAGGCCAATTTCGAGAGCTACGCTCAACCTTTTTCAGTGTCGTCAGTTGTGTTGGATTCTTGAGGTTGAGCAGAACACATCCAAATAAGTTTGTAATCCTTTTGATGCATTTATGATGTACTTTATAAGAATTTAAGAGAAATAAGAAAGCCTCCCCCACTTAGACAAAGGCCCAGAGACGTAGGCAATCTTGTCGAACTCTGTTAACAACCTTGTTCTTTATGATTACTTTATGATCTGCATTATTTATGATGGATGTAATATTGTTTCATCAAGTTCTTCTTATTCTCTTAATTTCATAAATGGTAATTGAACACATGCTTAAAACTCAACCAAGTCTTTAAAGATCATTTTCAGATCATGGGGAATTCCCTAATAGATGTGTGTTTTTCAAGGATTTGTTCTAATGTTTGGAAACTCCATTTGTATTTAATAATTAGTGTTTTGGTTCTAAGGCTTATGTTGTTTACGGGTAAGATTTATTTTTTCTTTATTTATTTATTTGTTGCCTCCTTTTTCTCCTCCATTCCAAAATCTAATATTTTGGAAATTGAAGCTTAAAATTCTAAAAGTTAGGAAAATGTTATTACGTGAAAATAATTTTTGATCTCATTGTTGTCACTATACAATAGATCGATATTGTCTTATGGAGGTTGTTGATTGATTCATTGAGATACTAGTTTATTAAAATGATTTAAAAAAAAATGGTCTTGAACACTGCCACTATTGCTAACTTAAATCCCCTCTGCTTGATGCAGAAGCCAATGGACATGACCTTGACTCATGACATTTACAATATGTATTTTTCTGAAAATGCTTGGGTAAATGTCATATTTAAAGAATGGCAGCTAAAGACGTTGACTCATGATTTTGAAAAATATATGGGTAGAAGGGATTTAGATGAGGTTATTTTCAAGCATTTTTGTTGAAAACTCCAGGGAATAGTACCACGAAAAACACTCATCCTTCAAAAAGGAAAATATCTCGATCCACTTCTAGATTAAAGAGACCTTTTTTCCATCTTCTATCGACCGTTGCATGCAAATATTCATGTCAACGAGTGAAGTGCTTGAAATTTAGACACTAACAAAGTACATTGATTTAAAATTATATGATTTTTTTTAAATGATGATACTTTAACCATGACAATTAACGATTTATTCAAAAGTCCAATAAAGTTAGAGTGTAAATGCCTTACAAATTTGACATATATATTTAATAATTGGTACTTACTTTTGTGGTGGTCACAGGGGAAAGGGAACACCAAAGAAAACTAAGTAACATGTGTTTTTATGACAATGAGAAAATAATGAAACAAAGATAATATAGAGAAGTGAATGGCACAATAAAGTTTTCCAAGTATATAACAAAAACAATGTGTAAATTTTTAAATTCTAGATATCATTTAAAGTTATTTTCTACCCCAGATATTGAATCATAATTTGTTATGAAAATGAAATAAAATAGAAAGCAACTTGTATTATCATCACTGATTCCTAGGACGTCTTCCATATTAGAAGTGATTTCATGAGTAATTTTGATATAGATTCTTTAGCAGAGAGATATTAGTGTCACACAATTCTCACCTATCTTTGACAACTCAAAGTGATTGAATTGGAAAACACCCTTCAAGCTAAATTATTGGATATGCTTACAATATTTTGGGGATTCTAGGTCTCCATTACACAAATTCTTGTGATTCTCAACATTGAGAGACCCGAGGCTTTTGTAAACCCTATCCATGGCATCAATTCTAGAATCCAAAAAATTAGGTATCGAAGACAAGGCAACTTGTTCGAGCAGAATATACTTTTTCACAAAACCCAAAACCATAACTTTGAAATGCATTCCTGGGGCTGCTCAGGGTTCCCCAATTTTTCACAACTAAAGATACAACGAGATTTAAATTTTTAATGTGTTTGAAATGGGAAAGGAGTGAAGGAAGGAGTGTATATACGCGCCTCGACTATGAGCTTGTGACATTCCTAAAATTTAGTTGTGACATTCCTTGTCTAGAATATCAATACTTTAAGCACGATATTGTTATAATATGAATATTCAAACCAACAAAATAATTTAGTGAAATTAGTTTAGTATCTCGACGCAATAGATAATCATAGCCAATAGAGAGAATACGATCTTACAAATAAGAAAGGAAATCATTTCCATAAATAGAACTTATAATCCATGAGGTCAACGTGTCTAAAGGAGAGCATATATGATTTGAGAAAACCAAGATGATTCCTAATTATCTCATTTCATAAGTATTTTGAGAGAAGTACATGTATACTCTATATGAAATTTGAAGATAGAGGTTCAAAAAGTTTCCAAAGTTTTAGTACTGTTATCCCAACGATTGTAACATATTAGTGAAATGTTTTTGGCACTATTTGCTATAACATCCAAGCTTCTGAAACTTAGATCGAAGAGTTGCAGATTAGAATAAAGATCGTTTTTTGAGAACCCATTTGAAGATGGTCCTATGCAACAATTTAGATGGATTATCTTTGAATGCTTGTTGGTATAAATCAAAGGTTGCAATTCCACATTCTTGAATTTTGTATCAAATGCTTTGCAACCATTCAAGTCATTGTCAAATCCACGTCATCATATATACATTAAAACATACACACATAACTATGCATGAGAGAACATAGATACACAATGTAGATACCCGCATAAGCAATCCAATGGTTTTAGTGAACTATTTTCATTTAATTGAAAGATCAAAACATACACGGATAACATCACACAAAAGCACACATGGATAAAAATGCACAAAAGAACATAGATACAAAATGAAGATAGCCACATAAGAAATCCAATGGTTTTAGTGAACTATTTTCATTTAATTGAAAGATCAAAACATACATGGATAACAATGCACAAATGCACACAAATACACAATGCACATACCCACATAAGAAATCCAATGTTTTTAGATAAATATTTTCATTTATTGAAAGATCAAACTTGCAGTAACTCTTAATTTATGTCAAGGGGAAATAAATTGATCGATGGGGAGGTAGATGTTTCACTCTCTCCACCCAGGTTCAAAGCCCCAATGAGGCATGCTTGCATTAATTGTTGGGCTCTTCGTGAGATAATAGTTGGTGAACCAGTTGTTGAGATCCACTGGAGCATTTTTAACTTGGACTTATGCTTTGAAGAATCTAGTTTACCTTGGTACCATTGTTGGAATGAGGGGCCAGGGTTTCTAGGATAAGTTTTCTATTATAAAAGAAAAAAAAATGTTAATTAAAAACAAATTCTTAATTTGTTCATAAAAAAAGTTAACTTTGCTTCCCAATACATACACATAGACATGGGATTGCACTTCCTAGTACATACACATACACGTGGGAATATCATCCAATCAGAGCATTCAATAAGAATTTAAAACTCTTAATTTTCCAAGGCAAATTTCTTTATAGTTTGAAAAAAAATGTCAATTTTCAATCAGAAAATCCAAAACTCACATCACAAAATACCAACTACAAGCAAATTTTCACAAAACTCAAAACTCGATCAATGTTCATTAGAATCTTTAATTTTCTAAAACAAAATCTTTAAATTTTGAAAACAAAGATGACAACTTTCATTGAAAAAATCCATGGCAACTTCCATTGAAAAATCTAGAACCCACAATAAAAAATATTGTCCACAAAATACCAATTACATACTATAGTATTGGATATCATTCACTAGGAGAATTCGATCACACTTTAAAACTAAAAGCTAATTACATTAAATTTTTAATGTTCCCAAGTCAAGATGCCAGGAACATCATGTTTTTGCATGATTTTTAAACTTTCCTGGTTGTGGCATTTCATCAAACACTTTGTTGATTTACTTATGTTTGGGTGTTTACTTGCAGGTTGACTTCTTTAATTCGGCCTTAGGGTTTGTATTCAATTATCACACATATATATGAATATATAATCAAAGGAAATACAATATACACCAAATATGGAACCAATAGCAAAGATCTGACCTTTATTAATAAATGAGCAAGAACCTGATACACAAATGATGCATATCTGGAATGATCAACAGATGGATCCAATAAACATAATAAGAGCTGCTACAAAATGATCCCAGGAAGAATATGAAAGCCTCCATAGGTTGAATACAAAATGAAGACCGAATACAAGAAGAGATCTGGGTCATATGCAACACCAAACCCCCAACTGGAAAGGTCACGCTCTAATAGAAGACTTAAATCCTCAATAATTCGGCCCAGCTGAAGAAAGCCTCCAAATGAGTCTAAACTCGACAGAATGATAGATTGGGGTGATAGGATCCCCCTCCTGAAGTCTCGGGCCGAAATGCTATGGATAACTCCTCCAAATGTTGAATCCTCCAATGAAGCTGCACCCTCCTGAAACCCTGAAGTGCCCAATAATTTGGCCCTGATGAAGGAGGCCTCCAAATGCCCCAAAACTTGCTAGGAAGATAGATCGAGACACTGCAAGTCACTAGGTGAAGTCTCTGGTTCAGATATGAGGTATATCCCCTCTAAACTGAATAGATCTGAATCTCAAAAATGCCCTCCTTCTCTTCAATTCGTCCCAATACTCTAGTAAATCATCTATACCATATAACTCTCTCAAAAGACACTAGAAATGAAGGTGAAGAGCCTGCAAGAAGAACCCAGATACTCAAATCTCCAAATTCCCTTCTCCTTGGCTAGATTTAACCTTCCTTCAATCAATGGTGTTCCCCCCTTGCTGGAAACCCTCAATGGTGTGCCCTCTCTCCTCCTGTACCTATAACTGATGTAGAATCCCCTGCAACAGAGTAGTTCTGAATTAGAATGGTGTGGGGGAGTATTGCATCCCCAAGACCAATATTGGGACAAGCTAGGTGGAATATTTCACCACTGAATCGTCCTCTAGGGTTTGTTAAGTCAAAACCCTCAAAACCCCCAACGTATGGGCTCACTAGCTAGAAGAAAGATATCAAAAGATAATCATACATGAATGAGAGAATAGAGCCCCTTGCCTCTCTTTTATACTTCCTGCTCACCTTGTCCCTCCAAAGTGCCTTTTACTTTATTAATTATTAATTAATTAATTAAGTCACTTTAATTAATTAATTAACCTTTTTACCTTTTAAAAGCACCTTATCTCTCCTTGTGGCTTCCCTGACCACTGAAAGTCACTTCTCATCATCCTATCCTGGAGTGTTGTTTCTCCCGATTCCAATGAGATATTACATTTGGAGGTTCCTCCAAGTTTTGTGCCCAAAATGACCTCTTCGGTGAATTTAATTAACTTATAGCTCAAAATACTCAAAATCATGGAAATCGTCGGAATGCAACATAACCAAATCCAATCTGTGCAGAATGGATCATAATGATGAAATAGGATGAGAGATGCAAGACGAACCCAAAAATATCCCTCAATAATCATTGTACTCGCCATAACATCCATCTGGATGCTCTAGTAATCATAACACCCTGAAATGTAGTGATGTCCCAAAGTGGGGACATTACAGTCCTCCCTGCTAGAATATTGCTTGTCCTAAAACAATAACCAAATCCCTCCAAGTATAATACCAAGATCCCATGTCCACCTGTAGGACACACAGTAGAACCCATCCAAAGATGAGCAATCATACACTCCACCCCCTGGGTCCCATATCAAGAAGTGAACTGCAATATCCTGTGAAGCATAGTCCTGAAATATATCAACTCTGTGAATCTCCTGCACCTGACACATGGCCTCATCCTAGATTGAGTCCATCCTCCAAGTCCCTACCGAGATCAACACTATCTCCATCAACTATACATGTTGTTACCAGAATGAGGTACTGCAAGACCTCCGTGAGACACCCTCAAGAGATGTTCTCTCCTCAACATTGAAGCTCAATGGAAAGTCAAAACAACTTTCCCCTGCAAAGGTCCACTCACCCCTATTAGTCAGTGAAATTATCATCCTTGTAATCCCTGGGTCCCATGCTAGTCTCTGTCGAAGATCACCATGATGGCACTGCACTATGTTGATCATGCTTGATTGCTCCCTGTATATATACTAGATCCTCCACTCCTAGATCCTCAAGCTGAAATACTTGTGGAAATTGAACCTGCTGTCTAGAAGCTACATCTGTAAAAACATCTTTGTGGAAGTAGTACCTGCCCAACCATCTCCATGCCCAATCATGAGGGAGAAATTACCTTTCTCCATAGGACAATTCCCTGCCGACCCACTCCAAACCAACCCAAGGTGGAGTATGTGGCTCTCTAGTGCAACCTGGGTCATCATGCAGTGAAACATCCTGCTAACAAAATGAACTCCCAGATCCCATGGAAAACTTGGAAGTTTATCACTTCCAATCTTCGCTAACTGCTCCTATGTCAAATTGATCACGAGTGGAATCCCTCTGTGCTCATTTGTTGTTACCTGCCTATGATGCTCACGATCACACACAAAGTCTCAACTATCTTCCTAACACGGTCCACCTCTGTCCTGTTGTATGTCGTAAATGCACTCATGTCAGGTGGTCTCGGCCTAACCACTCTCCATGCCCTCTGCTACTGTCTATCTCTCCTCATGTTTCTATCCATGATAAAACTATCAGGAAAGGCTAACAAAAATCTCTATAACTAATAGTAGAATTGGAAGATATCACGTGCTTTGGTCAATCCCAAGGATTCGACCAGAAGCTCGTCCATCAGTATCCATGATAAATACTCGCCTGTGGTCATGATTGAATCCCAATCATCCAGTACAATCGGGAGTAACTCCTCCAACTGTTGGTCAACCAACCTCCATCTCTCATCTCCCATGAAACTGTGGATACCGTGAAGGTGATCTCTCATAACTAGGTGTTGAGGCAAAGGAATGATATATGCATGCTCCCCGAAGTGTATCTCCTCCCTGCAAGGAAATATACCCCTCTGAATCTCACCATACATCTCGGCATGTCTCTGTGAGCTATCACTCACCATTGTATGCTCCGGCATAATCATGTCATCTCCCGTATACTCATGATGCATCATAGATCCTGGGTGTACTACTATATCAACCTCTACATGAAGGTCAACCACTCTCGGGACATGAATGGAAGTGTCCTCAAAACTGTACCTGGGTGTATGTGAGTGATCCCATGCATATGTGAGTGCTCGACTGTCTCAAATATCCTCGTGGAGGGTAGCTCATGTGCCTCCGGATCATAACTCTCTGTACTCATCAGTGACTCTAGGTACTCCTCATGCTCCTCCATAAACTGGTGCTCCTTTATCAAGCCATCAACATCCCCTAGCAATGTGACTGAAGGATATACCTGACTCCCCACTAAGATAGATGTAGTGTATCTCTAGCGAATCTCCTCTGATCTGGACTTTGATTCTCGAAGGGCTATCTATGTGCCTTTCAAGAATCCTCGGGTGCTCTCCAACTTATGAGTGAGTCTTTCCACCTCCGACTCCTGATCCCTCAGAGCCTCATGATACATCTCGCCCATCCTCAATAGGTAGTCCCTGTCGGTCAACAACTGTTGGTAGTCGGTCCTCATCACAAATACTCTCTCCCTGAGAGTATGAAAATCATCCATGGAAAACCCCCCATCTGAACTACCATGTGCCATTGATGCCCTCCAACATTAATCTTCCATCAATGCATGCATGTCATCAATGTGCCTGGTGGCTGCCATGATCATATCCTCATTGAATCTCAAATATCCTGTCAAGTAGTGTGACTCTTGATCATGGTCATGCAAAGGTGCTACCTCAGGCCTCTCACTGCTAATGCGAACACTGGAATCCCCAACAACACTCTCTGCAGAAGATAAAGTGTTGAAATCCCACTATCTACTGTGCTACTGGGTCCTCCTATATGTGACTGTATATCATCATCAACTGCTAGCTCCCTCTGAATCACACTGTAACATGTATGAGCAGTTGTATCCTCCTGTGCACTCACCCTGCTACTATCATTTTTGCCCGGATCCCATATAGATGTGTCTAGACACATGCTATGGTCATCCTGACCAATAAGGTGTACACCCTCATCACTGCAAGTTGGTCCTAGATGTAAGTGTCCCATCCAGCTGTCAATCTCCCCAACCTGATCAAACAGTGGAGTCTCCAAAAGAAGTGACCCACTCACCTCATGTTGATATGTGTGTGTAGGTTCAATTGTTTGTACATCATGTATATCATCCTAGATCTGTGGATCCATATGTCCCTGGTGTGCATCCCTCACATACGTCTCCTCTATCATATCTGAAATGCCACTGATATCCTTAGGTGGTGTGGCTATCATGGGTGTTTGGATAGATGAAAGATGTGCCACGATCGTCATAGGCAGCTCGTCAGGTCTAGGTGCTAATATGTGTGGATCCCCACTAGTGTCACCACTCTGCTGAGGTGTAAGATCATCAACACTATGTGATATGGCTGCTGAAACATAAGTGCTTTCATCCTGTCCATCCCATTGCTCCTCCAATGTGCAAGGGTCACTATCCTCCTCAAGTGTGCAAAAATCACCAGCCTCTGTGCAAGAGTCAATGACATCATTGAACTGCTCCAAATAAGCATCTATCTCTAGCTCGGTATCCTCACACACCTCATCATCACTGTCATAGTGTACCTCGATAATGTGTTTCTTACCTCTACCCCTACATCTATGATCTGGTTCCCAAGGCACTTTGCAACTGTAGCAACGTTGCCTGCTCTTAATGGGTGGGGGGTTACTCTGTGCTTCCCTCCATCTAGCTGCCATAACTCTCTTTTCCTTTGTTATGTTGACCCAATGTGTAACCTCATCTTTGCCCCACCTAGGTTTTTTTATAGATACAAACTGTTGGAATGTTAATTGAGCCCTAGTTTCCTCCCTAAGGGTGTAATATTCCCTCTCACATAATACCATCTCTCTAGCAAAGTATAAAATATCCATTTCTCCTTATGGAAGACCCCTCAGGCTGGAAGGAGTCTAGGCTCCGATACCACTGTAATGTTCCCAAATCAAGATGCCAGGAACATCTCGTTTTTGCATGATTTTTAAACTTTTCTGGTAGTGGCATTTCGTCAAACACTTTGCTGCTTTACTTATGTTTGGGTGTTTACTTGCAGGTTGACTTATTTAATTCAGCCTTAGGGTTTGTATTCAATTATCACACATAAATATGAAGATATAATCAAAGGAAATACAATATACACTAGATATGGAACCAATAGCAAAGATCTTACCTTTATTAATAAATGAGCAAGAACCTGATACAAAAATGATGCAGATCTGGAATGATCCACAAATGGATCCAATAAACATAATAAGAGATGCTAAAAAATGCTCTCAAGAAGAAGATGAAAGCCTCCAGAGGTTGAATACACAATGAAGACCGAATACAAGAAGAGATCTGGGCCGTATGCAACACCAAACCCCCAACTAGAAAGGTCACGCTCTATTAGAAGACTGAAACCCTCAATAATTCGGCCCAGTTGAAGAAATCCTCCAAATGAGTCCAAACTTGGCAAAATGATAGATCGAGGTGATAGGATCCCCCTCCTGAAGTCTCAGGCTGAAATGCTATGAACAACTCCTCCAAATGTCGAATCCTCCAACGAAGTTGTGCCCTCTTGAAACCCTGAAGTGCCCAATAATTCGACCTTGATGAAGGAGGCTTCCAAATGCCCCGAAACTTGCTAGGAAGATAGATCGGGACACTGCAAGTCACCAGGTGAAGTCTCCAGGTCAGATATGAGGTATAACCCCTCTAAACTGAATAGATCTGAATCTCAAAAATGCCCTCCCTCTCTCCAATTCGTCCCAATACTCTAGTAAATCATTTGTACCATATAACTCTCTCAAAAGGCACTAGAAATGATGGCGAAGACCTTGCAAGAAGAACCCGTATACTCAAATCTCCAAAATCCCTTCTCCTTGGCTAGATCAAACCTTCCTTCAATCAATGGTGCACCCCCCTTGCTGGAAACCCTCAATGGTGCATCGTCTCTCCTCCTGTACCTGTAATTGATGTAGACTCCCTTACAATGGAGTAGATTTGAAGTAGAATGGTGTGGGGGAGTATTGCATCCTCGAGACCAAGCTTGGGACAAGATAGGTGGAATATTTCACCACCGAATTTTCCTCTAGGGTTTGTTAAGTCAAAACCCTCAAAACCCCCAATGTATGGGCTCACTAGCTAGAAGCTAGATATCAAAAGATAATCATACATAAATGAGAGAATAGAGGCCCTTGCCTCTCTTTTATACTTCCTGCTCACCTTGTCCCTCCAAAGTGCCTTTTATGTTATTAATTATTAATTAATTAATTAAATCACTTTAATTAATTAATTAACCTTTTTACCTTTGAAAAGCACTTTATCTCTCCTTGTGGCTTCCTTGGCCATTGAAAGTCGCTTCTCATCATCCTATCCTATAGTGTTGTTCCTCTTGATTCCAATGAGCTATTACACTGAGAGGTTCCTCCAAGTATTGTGCCTAAAATGACCTCTTCAGTGAATTTAATTAACCTATAGCTCAAAATACTCAAAATCACGGAAATCATTGGAATGCAACGGAACTAAAGCCAATCTATGCGAAATAGATCACAATGATGAAATAGGATGAGCGATGCAAGTCAAACCCCAAAATATTCCTCAATAGTGACTGTGCCATAACATCCATCAGGTTGCTCTGGTCATCATAACACCCTGAAATGTAGCAATGTCCCAAAGTGGGGACATTATAAAATTTTAAGAAAGAAATGACAATTTCCATAAAATTTTTGAACTCACATCACATAATTCAAACTCAAAGGTTAGAATTAAGTTTATTTAAAGTTGCAAAATGAAAATGTCAATCTCCATAAACAAAACCCCACAAACTCAAAATTAGAATCAACCATCCAAATTTAAAGTCCTCAAACAAATTTATTTAAATTTGCAAAATGGGAATGCCAATTTCCATAACCCAATTTCCACAAAATTCAAAAACAAAGATTACAATTAAGAATTGGAATTTAAGATCCTTACATAAAATGTTATTTCCAATAAAACGAAGAACACACATACATCAAGAACAATTTCCACGAGCCAAAGGACAATGTCCACCAACCAACTTTCACATAAGTCAAACATAGATCTTTGAATTAACAAAGGACGATGTCCACCAACCAACTTTCACAGAAGTCAAACATAGAGCTTTGAATTAACAATAACTTAAAAGTTAAAACCAATTTTCACAAAATTCAAACAAAATCTAGAACCCAATCACAAAATTCAAACTCAAAGCTTATACTTATTAATCAAAATTTAATACCCTTGACAACTTGCTTCCAATTTTTAGAACTAAAATTCCAATTCCATAAAACCTTAAAAAACATTCTTCAAATTTTCAAAATAAAAATGGCATTTTCCATTGTCTTACCCAAATCACATCCACAACTTAATTGTCACAAAAATCAAACTCAAAGCCAATATAATAAAATTGAGAAACCACATCACAGAAAAAATCCACATCTTGATTTTCACATAGTTCAAAGTAAAGCTTAGATTAACTATAGATATTAAAACCTTGAGAGAGATTTCTTCAAATATTCAAAACGAAAAATGCCAATTTGCATAAAATCAAGAACCCACATCACCCAACAATACCCACAACCCAATTCTCACAAAATTAAAAATTTCCATCTTTCGACTAAACAATCACAATACAAAACCCTAAAATCTTCAAAAAGAAAATGTCAACCCTAAAATATCTTCAAATTTTTAAAAATAAAATGCCAACCTAAAGACATGGTTCTTTAAATTTTCAAAAACAAAACATTGATCTC